>WTSP01020826.1:83775-128453 GCA_025331215.1 Actenoides lindsayi | reverse complement strand
GAAACTTCTTTCCTGTGAGGGTGATGGAGCCTGGAACAGGCTACCCAGAGAGGCTGTGGAGTCTTCTTCTCTTGCCCTATTTCTATTTAAAATTCAGATGAGAAGTTTTATATTCTTACACTGACCATTTTAGCATACAAAAGCTGTTTTTCTTACATAAACCAATGGAGAATTCTGTGTTGTGGTTTCCACATATAGATCAGCTGCTCCCCCAGCACCAGTGGACACATACATCTAATTGAATTCCAGTTCCCAGAGGTTTTACATTCTTTCTTTTAAATTCTAATAGAACAACCATTTATGAATGGATGGAAATGTTAAACTTAGACCAAAAAAAGTTAGTGCAATAGAAACGTTGCTGAATTCTTCTCTACAACATAATTTGGGAGAAAGCAAAATGCACTCAGAAGCAACAGTGTACTGAAAAATTACATTCTCTTGAAGTTCTCAATCTCAATGTTTTGAAAACATTTCAAAGATGGAAACATAAGATAGAATGAACTCTACATGACCTGTTCAGAAGTGCTAATGTGAGCAGGCTTAATGTTTATTTTTTGCCAGGAGTTCTGACAACTGACCTGGTTGGTTGTGCTTGGATTCTGATACAAGCTTTCGTACGATGCCAAAAGTTAGAATTTTCCTTTTATAAACCTGTAATTTGCTAAAGAAATCCTGCAGTATTTTTTTTGACAACTTGGAATGCAGTGAGATCGGAAATTACTACAGAGGATCAGCTGCTGTATTTTAGTAGCCCCATGTCAAGGTTTAGGGTCAGGGCCATCCACTAAACCTATAACAAATGCTCTCTGCTAACCCCTCTCCCTTTGCAACGGGGAAGAGAAAGGGAATAAGGGAGAGAGTCTTAGCAATTAGAAAAGAAAACAATGAAAATAATAATAAAATAGAATATATACAAGTATTTGCAAACCCAATATCAAACCCAGCCCCCCTGGGGGGGGGGGGGGGGCATTACATCACTGTTAGCACTGATGCTGTGGAACAGGTACTGGGGGAAGTTCCAGACTGGACTCAGTGGTAGATGTGAACCAGATTCAGGAGCTGGATTCTGGAACTGGATTCAGCAGCGTATGGATTGGGATCCAAGGCGTAACGGACAGAGTCCTCAGAGGCTGGCCATTGAAGAGTTTGACCCTCAGCTTTATACTGAATATAGCATACTACATAACAGGAGCAAGGATAAGCAAGAGCCTTTCTGCACACACCAATCCTTGGTAATAATTCTGAACATGGAGCTTTATCACTGCTGGAAGCAGATGATGTCTGTGAAAATGCCTCGCTAACTTCAGAAAGTGTTAGGAGAGACTGAGCTGAAAAGTACAATCAGTGAACAGAATTAGTTCTGTTCTAACTCGCACCAGGACACCCTGATTCTACAAAGAAATGTGCAATCATTGAAGCAAGGATCTGCCTGTGTGAGTCTTTGCAACATCGGGGTCAGAAGAGAATGTGTTTCCAAATCAATTAAAAGGTTTTTGCTGACTTTGGTGGCCCTTAGGTCATGATGCCATAGAAACAGGAGAAAATAAGTGGATTTTGTGTTTAGTCTTTCAATGTATAGTCACCAAAAGAAAATGGTTACTGTGGCCTTCATTTAAACTATACAGGTTATCTAGATCAGTTAAGATTGGCTGTCCCCTTCTGTTGGAAGGAGTTAAAAGTGGAAGGAAGAACTGAAGGTATGGGCTTGAAAACTTAAGAGTGTGTAGCATGCTTTTATTGTCTTATGATGAAGAATGTTGGATAACCAGTTTTGACAGAAGGCTGTGATTGGACCATTCTTGTCATAATGGCTTCAGGTTCAGTGTCCAAGATTGGGTGCTTTTGTTTATGTTCCTACTGCTTATCTACAATTTACTAAACAAGGAGAATATATAAATAATTTTCTGAACTTTTAACTGTCCAAAAAATTGCAAGAGTGGGTTTTTTGGGGGTTGTTTTTTGATTGGTTGGTTGAGGTTTTTTGGGGTTTTTTGGGATTTTTCCCATCCATCCTTGGCTGTTTCATTACTCAAATAATAATATTAATACTTAAGTATCTGACTAAATTTAGATGGTTGTAGTGTGGAGAGTTCTGGACTTTTTAATTTTGGGAGAACTTAAGCCATCTGTTGCCTTGAAGCAGAGAGATTTAGTAATCAAGTACAACAGTAAGAAGGAATTTATCTAGGGAGGCTATTAATTAACAAACTTGGATAAGGTTCAGCATCTTCTTGCCTGTAAAAGTCAAGTCACTTCTGACAAATTGGTTGGACGATTAGATTTTTATTTTTTTTAAAAAGTCAGTATTGCGTTAGGCATCCTTTAATTTCACTTCACTCCTACTCTAGAAAAGAGTAGCTGGATGAAAAATATTCCTAGTTTTTAAAATAATAATTAGGTTTTTTTTCTTTTCAGGAAAAAAATGTGAAAGGAAACTTAACTTGATCTACTTGTGTGTAGTTCTCCGATGGAAAAAAAAAAAAGCAACAGCTCTCTTAAAATGCAGGTAGATACCACTCCTCACATTTTCCATAGCAATATTACTGACCTTCACTATATTTCTCCTTGGGTATAAATAACCTATAAAGGTTAAAATATTTAGTTGTCATTGCTGTGTGAGAATGGGGCTGAATTCTTCCATTGCAGAGGGCTAATGGAGTCCATATTCTGTGCTGTTTGGTGTTGTTGGAAGCTGAACAGGGGAAATTGTTTGTATCCTGTCAGTTGCTGATTTTTTCCTGTTAGTGCTTATATGAGCAGAAGGATGTTTGTGGCATATAGTAAATATCAATAAAAATATTCTTGACCTTGTTTTTCTGAAGTCTAATAATTAACAACATTATCTCAAAAGTAGGGAATTATTGGTGAAAGCCTCAATGTGATGGCTTCAGGGCTTTTTTTGTGGTTTAGAGTGGTTGTTAAAGGTAGCTTTTAGTGAGCAAGCATTCTGGTAGGTTGTTTTGAGTCTTATGACAGTAGTTGGGGGTTGGGGGGGAGGTTGCTTAATGCCTTCTATTTTGCTTAGGAAATAATACCAAAGAAAAGGTCAGAACAAAAGCCATTTATCCTCTAAAAGCCATTGCATGTTTTTAACATTTCGTACCATGTTCCATTCCTGAAATCCTTTCCTCCTTGGGCTTTCATGACTCAGTCCTCTCTTGGGTCATCTTCTGGTCCCTAATCCTTTCTGTGTTAGCCTCCCTCCTCTTACCTTTACAGCTGGGTTTTCACTGTCTTCCCTGAATTTCAGTCGTTGCTGTCTTGCCCACTTCTCTTTGTACGACTTGTTTCTGGGCAGTCTCGACAGGAAGAGTTTGGCAGTTGTTTCTGTTTTTCTTCTCTGTCTGCTGTTGTGTTCTGCCTGAAGGAATCTGGCAGGGTTTGATAGCTTGGGCTCGGTGCTGCAGCAGGCCCAATTCTATGACTTCTGGTTGACCCAAACTGTCAAAGTGAGTGTGCTTTTTGTAGTTACATTCTAAGGTAAAATCACTCCTCTGACAGAAGATTTAAATCTCTTAATCTTGTTCTGTCATTCTTGAGCACTGTGGCTATGGCCTCTGGTCTTCCCTAAACAGATTCCCTTTATAACCACTGAAAACTGTTCTGTAAAAACTAGATTTCTGGCTTGTCATTTCAACATCTCTTCCAACAGATTTTCTCTGCCTCATCAAATGTAAACTGGTTAACTTTTCTCTTCTTGGGTCTCTGTGGCCTAGTTTCTCTTTTTGTAGCCAAAAAGAGGAGACAGCTCATGCCCAAATTAGCCTGTGCCAAGCTTCTTCTCTATCTAGTAAAGTGGTTAGAAAATCACCTCAATCCCTTTCATTCAACAAACAGGTTACCCATAAATGTCTGCCGAGTTAGTTCATCATCCTCAAATGGCTGTGGAAACTCTGCATTTGTGATCTCTATGGAACGTTTAACACCAGTCACTTTAGATTGTGCTCTGAGACTGCCTTTTAACCAGCATTCTCTCATTATTTATTCCCTTTTTTTTCTCCCATCTGTTTGTTGTATTCATCTGTTCCCTCCCGTCTCATTCTTGATTTGTAAACTGTTTGACTTAGATCACTTCTATTTTGTATTTGTGCAGTGCCTGCTAGAATAGGAGTCTGGAAAATCTTTTGAAGTGACATCTCTAAGGAAAAGCTAATGCTGTTTGGAGTACTGCTAAGCTATGTATAAGGGGTGTTTCAGGAGAACATGTGGAGAAGCTGTTCTTTCTACTCCTCTTTACTTAATCATCTTACTCAGCATTTATGCTTGATAACATTTTTTGGAGTTTAGGGACAAGTCAGAGCATAAAACTCCTCTCTGAGTGGCACTTGCTTGTACTTTTTACCTGATAACAAAACTCAAGTGAAATATTGGTCTCCTCAGCAGAATTTCTTTAGTGATTTTGAATTAAGCTCTAATTGTTCCGATATTACACACAAATTCACTTGATTTAAAACATGTGTGATTGTGTTGGGGTGACATTTATAATGAAATAATTCCTGTCCAGCTTCCGAGTCTCAGAACGTGGTGTTAGGGCTGCTGCCCAAGGCACTGTGTCTGACATTGTCACTCTCTCTTGGCCTGCATTCCTTGTCTTAGTAAATATGCTTTTTACATTCCAAGTTATTTTTTATAGTAAATCCTTTCAGTTAATGTCTCTTACCAGATTAAATGAAATTCAATATTAAATTGAACTTTGCCATGTTTTGTTTTCCACCAAGCAGTAATAGAAGAGTTACCTTTAATAACTTTGTAGAGTAAACTGCGTAGGAAACTTTTTGGCACTTGCCAGACTGAAAGTGAAGCTTTCTGCCTACCAAAGAGCTTAGATCAGTAACCTCTGCTGCTGCGTTTGTGAGTGTATTGCTGTTGGCTGCTTTCTTTGCTGGGTGATACAAGTCTAAAATAGACTGGCAGATTTGCAGGAAAGATGGAAACCTTATAAAGGGAAAAGTCACACTATAGAGTCTTTCTGAAATTCAAAGGCTTGAGGTGTGGAACTAAATCTTGGAAACAAAGCATGTAAGTGTTCTGAGTTTTCATTTTACATATAAAATAATGAAACAGAATTAACAGAATATAGTAATAGGTAATATGTATGTCAAGAGCAAAAATACATAGGGGAGACGGATACTCTGGACATAAACGTCATTACTTTGTTCTAAAAAGAAACAATAAGTGCACAGCTCGTCAGTAGCGTATTTGATGTTGAACAAAACTATGACTAAAATGTCTGAGACAGATCTTAAAACCTACCCTTCCTCAAATGCAAAATGTTTCTGTTTCTTGTTATCTGCTTTTTCAAGCTGAATTTTTAAATATGCAATAACCTGTACTGAAGAGTCTGAAAATAAGTTCTAGTTCTTTTCTCTTCCATTCATCACTGTACTCAAATGGAGAAAGATAAATGCATGTGTTTACATTCCTCTTCTCTTCCAGCAGCACTGAGCAATTAGGCACAGCAGATAGCATTGCTGAGCCTTTTAGTGAGAGTTTTGGAGAGGGCATATATTTAGTCAGGCTGCTTCAGGGAGCAAAAGTGATACCACACATCTGCAAGGTAGAGTATTACAGTTGGGAAATATTCCCCGTTGGCTACACAATAGGCTTTTATCCTTAACTGTGAATTTTTGATGCTTTTTTATGCTTAAGCCAGATATTTAGCTCTTTAGTTTTATTTCGGTCACTCATTAGGATTGATATTACACAACACGTTTGTATCTCAGCTGTCTTGTACCATATGGTACTGTGGGGTTTACTACTCCACTTGCCAGATTGATGGTGAGAAATGGAGCATGGAAATGGTTTGAATGTATTTCAGTTTGGGAGGGAAGGGCTATAAGATATGACAGGGAGCACCTCTCCTGCTGAAAGTCAAAGAAACGTTCCCTTTGCACATATCCTCTTGTTCTGAGTCCTTCATCAGCCAGTGTGGCTTCACGGAGGAGCATTCTGTTACATGACTAAATCCCAGCAGGATCTTTTAGAGCTTCTAATCAATGCCAGTTATTAAGCATACTGCTTCTAAGGACTGCTGCATTTGTAGCAGTGGATTACCATTTTTTGGATCAATTATGGTGAAATTTGCTAAAACCACCAAAAAACATTATCAGAAACAAAAAGTAAAGATAGTATTTTCCAAGTTCAGATGCAAATAAATGTTTCAGACATTGTGGAAGGGTGAACACAGTCCAGAGAACCATGCCTTTTCCAAGCAGGGGATTCTTTCTCCTAATGTTGCCCAGCTGATGAATTAATAGTCCCATAACTTTATAGTGAATGTTCAGGTTTTTATCTGATTTTTCTGTCCTGGAAGAGGATGTTAATGTGGATACAGGTATTTTTCTTATGCCTAAACCTTAGGTGTCTTCAGAGATTAACATTTTACCCTCTCCCTTTCTCCAGGTTTTAACAAGAAATTTAGTTAGAAGGGAGTATGAACCTCTTCCTCCTCCAGAATTCCTAAAGTCCTAGGGCTTCACTACACTGTTAACAAGATGCTCATGTAAATGTGAGGGGGGGAAAGACCGTTTGCTGTCTGTGAAGGCAGCTGTTTACACTTGGTGTGTAAAAAGCTTGCACAGTGCACTCTATTTCCCACAAATGCCATGTTTTTTCTAGTGCACTTATATTTATTCTCTTTGTGAATTGCATACCTGCAACTTATAATTGGCTCTAACTGAGGCTGGTCAGTCACTTCAAGGATTTAAAGTTGGTTGACTTTGTGAAAGTCAACAGTCTTGTGAACACGACATCCCTGTTAGCTAGATTAATGTGCTGTGTCTGTAAAGTATCCCTGGCCCCCTCTTAGCCTCATGTCCCCACATACAGGGATGCATTCACCCATCCAAAGTATGTGAAATATAAACCACATAAAAGGTATTCCTTTAGAGCAACAAAAAAGATGATGATAATGAGCATCCTCAAAACAATTCTTGTCTTCAAATGTGTATTTTTTTTTTTTAATTTGGAAAAATATAGGAACGTGCTTTGAGGAGCTAGAAGGATTTGAATTTAATGTTCTTATTCCATATCAGTTGTTTATTATGCAAAATACTCTGTTGTGCTCTGCTCTACTGATTTTTTTGTGAATATTTTTGCAAGTCAGTAGCGATTTTTGTCATTGAGGTTGATGATGGTTTCTAGCAATGTGTTAGCTGATTATATTAATATTCCTTTTTGCTGGAGTTCACTAGCCTTTTAAAAATTCAGAGATGATAGGACAGCATTGTCACCAAGTCCTGAAGTTGGAAATCCTGCAGCCTGGAGAAAAAACAGCCGGGTGTGATGGCTCTGTGCCAGGGCCAGTGCCTTCTGTGGGTGCCTGGTCTCCTCAGGAGTCTAGGTGAGCGGCAGAGCAAGAGCTGCTACTGATCCGATAGCACTTCACGCCTTGCTTTGTGGCACCAAGTAACAAGCTCTATTTTTGTAACTCTGAGTGGTAGCTGGGTCTTACTACTGCGTGTATTTTTATCTTATTGCAAAAAAAAAAAAAAAAGAAAAGAAAAGAAACCCCAATCTGTTATAGAGTGCATCTATAATAGCTCTTAGTATGCAGCGTACGCTTTTGCTATACACTGGTGATCGCAGACACACTGAAGTAAGTATTTCAGGACTTCCTACTGATTGTCCTAGTTACTATGATGTTGCTAAATACTATTTTTAACATAGAACTTATGTATTGTCTTGCTATTCTCAAGTATTATTTCAGTATTTTTTTTTAACCTGAAAAATAATAGTTAGTAATTTTATTAAAACTAGTCACATTTTGAGCAGTGTGCTTTTTTATTAATGACGATGAATGACTTTTTAAAGTGCGTATTGAAATGGAACTAAAATGTTACAATAATTCTCGGTCGCTAAGGAAAACCTGTTTTTAGTGTATGGTGAAGTCAGAAAGTAATTCATGTTGGATGGGCCTGTAGGATTTACTCCAGATCCACCAGGACTCTTCACAGAGCTGGTCCCCAGCCAGACTGTCCTGTCAACAGCAGGGTCTAATATCAGCACAGTGTTAGTGACTACTGAAAAGAATGGTGTAAGTGCAGTACTGTTTCTTCTGCTTTTGCAGCAGGCAAGTTGAGATATTTTAACAGGATTTGACTACAAGATTAGTCAGCCCCTTAAAGAATATGTTTCCATTTTACATGGTTTCTTTACATTATTCATTTTACTTTTGTGTTTTTGTAGAAAAAGATTAATAGTCTGAAAGTCTCATCTGAGAGAACAGATACTGCATCCATGAAATGAATGTGAAATGAGTTGTATTTGTACTTCTGTATACACCTACAAAACCACACTTCTGTGTAATTATCAATAGGCAGAATCTGGTAGGTGCAATAACTCTGATACCCATGTGATTTTGTCCTTTTTCTTAGAGGACACATTTTGATGTCTTAGTGTGTTATGAACAAATAAAATTACTTTGCAGAACTTCTTTCACTCTTATTAAAAAATGAAAGAACATCCTTCAGATGGACTATAAATAGTCAGCCTGCCAGGAATCACAGAACAGGAAGAATATCAGCCTTCTTCCTTGCAAACTAAGGGTTAATAGACAACAGATGAAGCCTGCAATATAGGAAGTAGGAAAAGAAAAAAAGGGTATATTTTGATCTGATTAATTATAGTATTTTCAGCTAGCAGGTTGGTAGGCTGGAATTTTCATAAGCATTTGGTGTTAGCTTAGTAGTGGGAGCAGTGTGAAGTCAATACCAAATGGTTTTGAAACTCTCCCACACAAGGTCTTTCTTGCTCAGTGCTTCAGTAGACACACTGCTGAATGGAGGTGGGGGAAGAGGCAACCTTGTGAGGAAGGACAGATGGAAGGTCTGAGTTCAGCCCTCACCTGAGGGCGATGGCTGGGGTCAGGACTCCACGTGTTCATGCTTGGGAGCTTGGAGAGCCAAGCTGCTCTTGGAAGCACACGGTGACAGGACAAGAGTTAGCGGTCAGGAGGGAGCAGAGAGAAGTGCTGGATAGGAAGGCAGGACAGTGAATTCTTCTTGAAGAGAGTAGGTAGGGACCTGGGAACGTCTTGCCTGGAGTATTTGTAGGATCCTTGGAGAGTGTCAAAATTTGTCTGTATAAGGCTGTGCCTACTGGTGAAATTAAGCCTGCTTTGAGCAGGATGTTGGACCTCCAGAAGCCTCTTCCAAACAATAATTCTTTACTTTTGTATTATTTAGTTTTCTTTCCCTCCTTTATTATTATTTTTTATTTTTATTATTCTTTCCTTTTTTTTTTCTCCCCTTAATGCTTGATTTCTATATTAACATTTTTTTTCTGGCAATAGTTTGGTCAGTTTTTGACATCTTTTCTGTAGGGAGTTGTTGGGTATTTTTTAATTAGTGACCAGCTAGCTTAATGTGCAAGGTAGGTGTTTTCATTAGATTATAAACTAACATTCTGTGCTTACGTGGTTGTTTTATCTCTAGGATTCTTTCTTATTCCATAAAACCTAAATGCAGTTAGTAATTTTCTGTGGCCTTTTGAATTGGAGCATTTCTTGCAAATATCTAAATCTGTAAATATCTAAAATATCTAAATCCAAATATCTAAATCCTCTGCCTTAATCACAGTGCAGATATAAGGAGCTTGACAGCTGCTGCTTCATACCAGCTCTACTTGAACTGCTTTAAGGAGCTTGTGGCAGTAGGCAGGCTGTGGCTGTGGCTTTGGCTGACCAGCACACCCTGTCCCAGGGCTGTCCCCAGCTACAGTCCCACTTGCACAGGAGTCTGGTCCTTCTGTTCCCTTCACGTGTCAGTGCTGCACACAGCCCTCTGCACTGGGAGTTAACCTTCCCCTCTTGAGAGCTTCACTTGGTCTAGAAGAAGAATCAGATTAGTGGTGTTAACACCCTTCTGTGACCCACTGACACCTACGCTTCAAATTAGAGCTACCTTTTAATGCAGGTGTCTGTGCATTTGTTCACTGGTAGGGAAGACTTTGGGATCAAACCATTCAATCAGAGTGTCTTGATCCTTGTCATATACTGATTAAACAGCAGCGCTGCGAATGAAAGAAGGGTCAGCTAAATCCCAGAATCATTGCTTGCTTATCCTTTAGCTCATACCAGATACTTGAGTTAAATTTGAGCTGTTTGGGCTGCAGCTGAAAAGCCCTGTTGTCTTTTTCCAGTTGGCCTTAACAGGTAGAAAATGTTATGCTTACTGAGAACAATGGATTAATGCATTTGTAAAGTGGCTAAAAACTTTAATATACCTTAATCACACTGGAAAATGTAACATAGTTGTTCTTTGTTATTTTAGGAGAGGGATCGCGGGTGTTTTTTATGCCTCGGGAATGTACGTGTAGTAAAATCAGTGAGATAATGAAAATGGGAAGCTGCATTTCTTCATTAGGATGTGCCTCAGCCTTCCTTTCTTCCCCTCACTGAGGCAATGGGCCAAGAAGAATACAAGAATTAGGAATTGCTCATCTTCTGAGTAATGTAATAATGCTGTGTGGTCTGAGAATGTCAAAATTTGTTCAAAAATTTGAAAAGAAGGGGAAGCAAATGTGGAGAAAGGAAGGAAACGGGTTCAAAGACAACCCCGTTGGTGAAGGCTATAACTATATTTTCAAGGAATCCTAGTTGGATGTGTCTCAAGAGTCAGAAGAGGGTTGAAGGAAAGTTTGCAAGGCCAGCAGTGTTCATACGTTACTTCATTGGAAAGTGTTAACAAAAAATTGATCCACCTAGCCAGGTTTCAGCCTGGTTTACCAGTTCTGGTTCTGCTATCAGGAGATAATTTATCAGTAGTCTGTTTACTAAACAGCTCAGTATTTGCAGAGTAATTTAAAAGCCAAGATGAATAATTTTGCAACAGAAATTCTACCAAGTTCTTCCCTTGCCTTCTTTGCATTTAACCTTGAGTTATAGCAATTTTATCACAGTAGATTACATTGGAAATTAATGTGAGAAAGGATACTGAAATTCCTCATCATTATGGTATCTCTGGGAAAATGACCTTCCTAAACAATGATGCCATGTTTTATTTTAGCTGGTGCTTTGGACAGTCTGATGTGTCTGTGCCTTGCCTGCTGTTTGTGCAGTAGGCCTACAGTTTTTGGGTGCTTTTTCTTTAACTTAGATGAGCGTGGGTCCTGGAATTTTCCTGGAATTGAATGTACTTAGAAACAAATTCAGCTTTGTAGGGATGGACTCTGCAATTCCTGGCATCTGGAAGTTCCTTGTAACGTTAAGGTGTGATTCTTATATGCCTAATTATGTATGAAATTACTTGCCTTGTCGTTAGCACTCAAGACACCAATTGGCTTCATTATGAGTTGGACAAAATCTTTCCCCTCCCTCTGCCTATCTGTTGTGCCTTGCCCAGCATTTTAGGCTTAGAACCGAGACTCCAGACCAAGCTTCTGGGAGGAAAGTGATGGACATTAGTGGTTCAAACTGTCATCAGTTCCTGATAAATCCTCCTTCCTGCTTACATTACCAGTCAGGTTTTATATTGAAGGTGTGTAAGCGCTCTGAGGGGTGCATCCAAACCTCAGAACATTCCTGTTACCTCTGCTGAGTTTTTCTTTGTCTAACTCTTGAAACTGTTGCTTATCTAACTGCTGCTGGGAAGAACTCATTGCAGTGGCTGGTGTCAGCGATAGTAGTCGGGAGTTGTTGTGACTTCACAGGCACATGCGCGTGCATTTTCTCCAGTCTTGAGCTTATTTTAAATCTTCAGAAAAATGCAAAGGAATTACATTCTTTAGCCTGACCCCTCTGTCTCAGGGAGTTTGAATAATACAAAAAGATGGCACGAGGTAGCAAGCAGAGAAGCATGCAGAAGTTACCTGCCCTCATCTTTATAGCGTGGTTGCTCTGGGCAGAGTACGAAAATATTTCTTGATAGAAAAACACCCAACCAACCCCTCCATCCCAGCATGCAATACGTTTTTGTAAATGGTTTTGTGGTTATAGCAATACTTTCCAGAATCTTTTCCACAAGAGTTAGTGGACATGATAATCATGACGCTTATGATCATGAGGTTGTTAAAATTTGCCAAGGAAGTTGTCTTTGAGCACAAACTGAAGTTGAGGGGTGTTAACTTTGTAGGCTTTTATACCTAATGATAGACATACATTAAATAGCATGTATTTTATCAGCAGTACCTGCCGAATTGCTGGAGACAGCTGGGAAAATTGGGAGCAGAGGAGTTGAAGAAAATGTGTGGGTTTTGGTGGGTTTTTTTTTCCTTTCTTACACAAACATAATTTTTTATTCATTGTAAATAAACACAGCTTTGCCTGGGAATTTCACAAATATTTTCTTGACTGCTGAAAGCAAGGTCTTAACAGCTTGATCAAAGTCCTCTACTGACTGATTCCTATGTTTTCATCTTGACTGATTTCTGTTTTCACCTTCTGCCTCTCCACTCCTAGCTGGACAGTGTTGTTTTTATTGGGTTTAATTGTTGTATAAAGACAGGTCATGGTTTTCTTCCACCTAGATTCACGTATCTATCACTGGCTGGTACGATCAACCTCTGGGGCTGTTTGAAAAAAGAGACAGGTAGTCAGGAGACTTGTCTGGAGAGTTTTGTTTTCTTAGAGTAGACTGCGCTGGCATTGCCACACACCAGGCACAGCGGGGTTTGCTGCAATACTCAACCCTGTGAGGATTGTTGAGGGGGCAACAGGGAAGTTTGCTGATTTTATTTTGAATTCTTTTTTTCTTTTTTATTCTTATATTTATTCCTTGAAAGATTTGGAATGTTCTTTTGTTGTTGACTAATTGTCAAAAACAAGTGACTCTTTGAAAGAATACTGGTATGTGTTTAATGAAAGCAACTGATCTACCATTTTCAGGTCTACTTCCCAGTTGCCTGTTTTATTTGAAGATTACTTTGTAGTCTTGTTCAAAGACCACCTACTTATCACAAGGTAAATGGCAAAGTTTTTATCTTTTTTCTACTGGAGCCATAATAAGAATGTATGTAGCTGTTCTGAACTATATACAACAGCCCTGAGATTTCTAGTTACCACTGAGTTTAGATATGATGGGATAATTTTTATTTAGTAACTGTTTTGATTCAATTGATTAATAAATAGTATATGCCAGGTCTTTCAGCCTAATTACGTGAGCTAGTAATGTATTTTATGAGAAAATATTCTATACTATTTGCAGAATGGAAGTCTGCTCAGCACCTGGAGCAGTGAGAAGATGTGGCCTTTGGGTGGTGGATGAATTAGTTCCCTGTGGATCCTCTAATTTGAATCCCAAAGTAACCTTTTCAATAAATGCTTTCTATTGAAGATGAGTTTACATTTGGTGAGCATAGGCTAGTCCTTAGGTCTCTGATGAGAATACATTTGCTAAGAGCATATCAAGTACAGTGTATCATCTACATGTAAAGACTGCATCTGGAGAGAGCTACAGTCCTGTGGTAGCACGTGGGGCAATGCTTCTTTGTTTCTTAGCTGGTTCATCTTGTGTCGGAGCTTGATTGACTAATGTCAAAATAAGACTGATAATATCAGATGGGAATCGTATGATCCCAGCACCTGGAGGGCTTATTGTGGCTGTCCTTCTCCTCCTGCTGTGATCCTCTCTTGGTGACAAAGCAGGTGGTGGCTGAAGGAGCAGGGAAGGGTGTCTTCTCCAGCACGGTGCCTGCGACGTCCGCAGCAGCCAGCACAGCTTTTTCTCTTACCTTTGGTGACCTGCCTTCTGCTGCATTTCCCTCTAACATCAATCTCTCCCTCTAACTGGTTCCTGGTAAGATAATTGCCCTTTAAGGACTACTGTGTCAAGCCCCTGTAAAATCTGTTGTGTCAATAATCTGCTTTAACTCAGTTAAATATTTACTCATTCTTGCGGATGTTACACACTTAGTCAGAATGAGCTGTTCTGTTCTTTTGGGTCACTGAGAAGCGGAAGGTTTGTAAACAGGACTCAGCAGAGCAGCCAGTAACCTCCTTGGAGTTCAGAATGCTGTGTTAACAACGCACCAGTTATAGAAAAGTAGTTTTACTTAGGTTTTGCTTGCTCTTAGAAGCTGTAGGAAAACTTATAAATGAGAAATTTTAAAATGAATATTTTATACTCCTTATCAGGTTTTTTTGTTCCTGCTGCAAATACAGCCAAGTCGTGATATTCACAGAAGTACTATGACATGTAAGAGATTTTCCCTTGAAAAAGGTTTTAATATGTACCAAAACAAAGCTATCATTTTGATCTTTTAAAGACATTTCGTACATAGAAAGTGGAGGATTTCTGTTTTGTTTTGCTTACCCTGGGTACAAATTGTCACAACAGTAATCTAAGCATTCGTATGGTTTTTGTTGGTTATTCATTAGCTGTCAGGATACTTTCTGCCCACTGCATTTTCGTCAGTATATTCTATTTCCCTTTTATAATCACAGTTATGAGGAATTCGCAGAAGGGAAGATCTTGATAATTTTTTGTTTCTTCACTTAAAATTTAATAAGGTCTTTGCAGTTTCAACACTATATTACAATGTATTATTCCACTGTGTTCCAAGGATCAGTGTCACAAAGATTTAGCAGTTTTCCTCTTCAGGGCTTCCCAGCGTAATCTCACTTTCTTCTTAGAAACAAATCTGATGTGATATTTTCTTTCCAGCAAGCTTTGTCTTCAAAGGCCTGCAGCGTTGTTACTTATCCCATTACTTCTTTTTTTTTTTCACCTCATTGTACTAATCTCTTCCCTCCATCCAAGTTGGCTCCCTGTCTTAGCCTAGGGTTCATTCTGGCAACATCAACCGATTGAGTCCTTGCGCTTAACAGCGCAGTTCCAGGCAGCTTGCCAACAATATCCAAAATAATGTTTCTCCGTGTCATGGGGCCTGGTACAGAGGAAATGTGGAACCACAGGTGGGCATTTGGTAGCAAATTTGAAGCATAATTTTGACATCTTCTCTGTCGTCCTCAAATACATTTTTCTCTTGAAGGAACGTTTCCACCATTGAATTTTGCTGCTTTGGTATTCAAACAGATGATGGCACTGTAAGGTATCTCAGAGTAAGTAGTCACCCGTTAGAATTACTGATTGGCTGCCCTGAGGCACATATGCTCTAGTACTGAAACAGAGGGAAATGCCCAGCATTTCTCTGACCCTGATGTGGAGGTGAAAAGAAATGAAATACTGAGTTCTGTGTATATGTCAAGTGTACTGAGCACTGCAGCTGGAGGCAAGATGATGACAGAATCCACTTGTGTCCATTGTCACCACACACTGGAAACAGACCTGGTGTCCATGAATCTAAGAGGTACTTCCTTGTCCCAGAAAAATCTGCTCATTTCCTGTTACTGGTTGGTAGACAATGACCTCTAGTGAGCTTTTCCCATTTGCTAGTTTTGGGTCATCGTTCCTGTGTCAATGATGCTGCCTTTTGATTCTAGATGAAATGTGGGTTTTGTTTTGTGTGTGAGTTGATTTCTTTTGTGTGCAGTCCCAGTTACAAACACAGGGAGGTTGGATCTGGACTAAATAAATGACACCCAGAAAAACAGAGGCCAATAAGACGCTTGCTTAAGTTGCTGAACATAGAGAGAGTGGGAAGCAGAGGGTCCACCTGCTTCCCTTTCTACTGCTCGGTCTTTTCAAGTTTCAAGGCATTAACAAATTAATTTCTACAAAAATATCAGAACAGTATCTATCTTAACAAAATTAAACTAGTTGCTCTTGCTATAAGGCTGCTGAAAATCCAAGAAAAGAAATAGATTTTACCAGAGTTCTGCCTGTTCCTGCTACGCCTAAATTTGACAATAAGACTGTTGAATAAACAGAGACTAATCCATCTGTCTGCAAAGTTTTTCTGATTGTAACTTCCCTGCAATTTGCACTCCTGAGCAGAGCTGAACAAGCCCAGATTAGAGGGGTGAGTAGTGGAAAGCTTTTCTTAAATGAAGGAATTAAATGACAATGTATTACTCAGTTAAACAGAGTAAGACTGCATTCATTACAGAAGTAAACATTGCTTCTCTGCACAGTTTAAACTACACCTCAGATGGGCTATTTCATAGTGGTTTAAAATTGGTGGAAAATGATACTAAAATTGTATATTCCTGCACACAGCCAAAATTTTCTAGTGAACAGTAATCATCCAAATGGAATAAAATGTGTAATGTTGACAAGCGTCTTGGTCTGTAGGTAGGTAGTTAGTATTGTAACTATAATATTGACTTTTCTTATTTCTCCATGAAGCCTTTTGATCTCTGAGAATCATTAGTGCATCAGTAGCTAGGGATTGCAGACAGAGCCTGTGCAATGGGTTATGCTTGATTTACTTACATGAAGCTCATGAGATATCTGTTGTACAGCATAAACTGGAATACACAGATATTTCTTTTCTTATTTGGCATAACTTTTAGTTCTCTTTAAGTTTGTATCAGATTTCAGATGCATTTATGCTGGAATTATTTTGATTTAGGTCACAATGTTTTAGTTATTTTGGATGCTGCAAGTGTTGCATTTAAACAAATACTTTTTGAAGTATGTTTAATGTTTAGATTGTTGCTACAAAACAATGAGATTGTGCAGTGAAAGTTATGATAATGCAGCCTGGTTTGCAAAATGAAAGTAGTTAAATTCACTTCTAGTCTAAGTGTCAATTTAGCGTTAGTGCAGTGTCATTTGTTACACCATTTTAGAACTGCTTGAGCCAGAAAGCATCCTCATGTGAAAATAATTGCCAAATGGCTCAATATATCTGCTTAATTTCATCAAGAGTCTGAAAGAGTTTTAAAGACCCATTTTTTTGTCAACTGGGAATATTTTGTGAAAAATAAAACTCTTGCTGCGCTGTCTAGGTTGTCTTTTTAGAAACCCTTCTTGGGTTTAGCTGACAAATTATGATAGATGAAATATGATATGTCATCCGGCAACTTTCTTCCCTTCCCTAGGTAGCTAGTGGTTACCCTGAAAAAAATCAGCATTTGGCATTGGCCGCCATCCAGGCGTGCCTGAAATACTAGGAAATATATAAAATAACTTCCACGGCGCAGTTGAATTATTTTGATGGCTTGTTTTGCTTCTGCTGAAGAAAGAGATGAGTCAGAGATTGCTTTGAGGCTGCAGATTTCAAAAACATTAAAATAAACTCAGTAAGGATGACTTGAAAATGCCCAGGGTCTGTTTTCCTTGCACAGTACAGCTGGAGTTCTGTGCCCCAGGACTGTTTTCAGAATCCATTTCAGGTGGCACCTGAAAAACCACAAGTGATGACTTAAATACACAAAGGTATTTTTAGTTGTGTATAAACAAAGCAGTATGTATTAACAGGGAAAATTCTTGCTTTCCGGCCTCATGATTAAAATATCTGCATAGTACTAGATCATAAAAAGACTTGACCAAGAGTGTGTTGTCAGGAAAACTGAACATTATTTACCTGGTTTTGGAACTTGGCTCTACGTTTTTTGTGTGTTCCACAATTTGAGCTACAATGAGCATAGTTCCTTCCGGATACACTGCCTTTATAGATATGTCCAAATGCTTCATTCCTGAAGAATATCTTGAGAACAAAGCAAGTTTCTTCTCAGAACTTGGGCATTTGGAAAAGCTGTTACTGGTAGCCTTGTCAAAACAATTCAGATGCCTACCAAAAGTAGTGTCTGACGTTGAAGAGCTCTAGTTACAGCAGGGTAAGCAAACTCCCATGTCTCTACTCAGGAGATTAAACTCATTGGTGTCAAAGCATTCCAGAACTGTGAGCAGGTTTCTTGCCTTCTTTTGTTCCTCTCATAATTTTGTACATTTATGAGATACTTGCATTATTTTTCTTTACAATTTACTCACTTCTTCATCCTACTTTATTTGGTCAAGCTGAAGATCAAGTTTCAGTTATTGTATTCTTGTAAAAATACTTGGTGGTGCACAGGATATGTATAGTATAAATACTGACTTTTTTTAGAAAAATAACACTAACTTAACAGTTTTAATCAGTAAAATATATTTAAATGATTTTTATTAAATCCCTACAAGAGATTTAAAACAGACGACGTGAGGAAGTTCTATCATTCAACTGAAATTGAATTAAAAAAATGGAATTGTAACTTTGGTTAAGATTTGCAAATCTAAATCCGTTTTGCATCTACATCTTGAATTGCAGGACGGGCTATACCTATGAGCTATGCAGTGATTGCAGACCTCCTGCTATTGGTAAGGCTTTGGTTGTTTTGTTAAAATACAGATTCAGGCCACCTGGGACTTTTTGGGGGTAGTTCCTTGAACTGGTTGGGCTTTGCTTTGCTGCAAAGCATATGAGAAAGCTACCAGAGCGGGTATTGGCCATTGAGTGCTTCTTTAGTTTTTGGTTAAAATTGACATTTGTATCATTCCTTAGAAAAAAAAACAACAAACACAACAAACAAAAAACAAACAAAAAACCCCACCAGAAAACCACACAAGAAACCCAAACCAAACAAACAAAACCATAGAAAATACTTCCTGATTTGTTACAAACCAATATTTCTGTGTCTGGAAAAATCTGCGTGATGAGGAAGCATTTTTGATACTATAATCCCATTTACTAATCAGCTCAGATGCTTGTTTTTTGACATTCTGATTAGCATACCAGATTAGTAGATCAGCTAAGAATGTGATGTTACAGTTGAATTGCACCGGACCTGTTTAGTGTGTGTAAAATTGGGTTCCACAGAAACCGACCTGAGTGCATATATCATAGGTGTTTACAAAACGCATACATCCCATCATACACTCACCACATACTCAGCCCATATAGCACTGAAGTTTAAAAGTGAGATTGGGGGGTTGTGCCAGTCTGACAACTGGCACAGCTGGACACAGTTGAAAACTACTGGATTAAGATTGTTTCAGACCTATTTAAATTTCCTACCAGACTTTTAGACAAACGCTTTCATAACAGGAAAAAAATGGATACATGATGGCTTAAATCTTCTTTCTATAAAATTATATGTTTCTCAGAGGATAGTTCTAATTGAATTATAGAATGCCTTGAGAGTATCCTTGTCGGTGGTTAGAGAAATATGAAGGGAAGCAGAGAGACTCTTTCACAAACCTATAATTCAGCTATATGAAGCCCCCAGCAATCATATAATTATACTATAAATGCAGTTTGGGAGGAATGAAAAGCAGCATTTATTTAAAACATTAAGAAAAATTACTTCGTTGTACGAGAGATGCTTTTTTTTTATTCAATGAAGTCTTTCTTTTCTGGCCATTGAACACACTTCCCTCCGTCGTTACCACAATGCACTTGTCTGTTGATATAAACCTTCTAATGTGCAGGCAGGACATCTCATTTGGGAGCTGCAAGAGAATCCAGAGAGCAAAGGGAGGATGGTGCTAAGAGGACTGAGAGATTATTTCTGCCAGAGACAACAGAATTGGAGTTTTCTTTTCATCTTTGGAAGGTTTGTGTGGCCAGCTAAAGAGAGAACTAGGAAGTTGATGTTAACTCTCCTCTCCTGTAACATGATTGAATTATCAGAGAGGCAAGGAGAACTGTTTGTGTTGAAATTCTCTCAAAGACTTGTTGCCTCTCCTAGAGCTTTAGCTCAAAACATTTTCTTTTCGCAGAAGAAGTCAAGAAATATTAATTAAATGAACACGGTTTACAAAACAGGAGATGTAGTTGGCAACTGAGTATCTTGGTGATTGTTAAATTAAAATCAAGATGTCAGTAAGTAAAGTAGAAGACAGCAGTTGCTATATATATAGGGGCAGCTTGTACTCAAGATTTGGAGGTAGAATATTTGTAGAGTTCTTAATGCAGTTTGAGCATCCCTGAAATACCTTACATGTGACCTTTCCCAGGAGGGAGTGACTCGGTGGGCTTTGTGTTGCACTGTACCTGCCTTTTTCCAAACTCACCTCTGGGGTTTCTTTAATAGGTGCCTGTATGAATCTACAATTACAGCGTCCAAAAGCTGTAAATAGTGGATGAAGTGATGCAGTTGCCCTGTAGAAACAGGGAAAACCTTTTCCTGTTCTGTTGTTGGAACTTAGAGAACTTTTCAAAGCTCACATAGGATTGCCCTGCTGCTAAGAACCGAAGACCCGCATGCCCTGCCTTTTGCCTGATCATGAAAAACTTACTTCTGTAGTCTTATGTAATAGAATTCTGATGTTACTTCTGGAAGAGATCATGCCCTGGATTTTGAGTGGAAGGATTCCTGTTTTGTTTTCAGTTTAACACAGCGCTAGGGGGGTTCTTACTCTGTAATATATACAGGGTTATGGCCTTACCAAAAGGAGATTGCAAAAATGAATATACAGACCTAATTTCCATTCTGCCAGCTTTACAAACAATCCTAAAGCTGTAAGAAAGCAGCTGGGCCAGTGATCTGATTTAGCAACCCTAACAGCCAACCTGGGCAGAATGGAAATCATCAGAAGAAGCAGAGAGGAGGCTGGTGAGCGTGCCGCGGGAGATCGCAGCTGTGGAGCTCCAGGAGCTGGGAACCTCTGCGCTTCTCCTGATGGAGAGCTTTCCAGATTTCTGCAACAGGTCTGGATGCATGTGTTAGCCTCAACACGCTACTGCTTTTGCCATGTACAGGCTTCAGAATTACATGGTCTGTATAACAAAAGGGCTGCAATCTTTTGAGAATATGGGTTTTTTTGTGAAAGGAAGAACCAAATACCACATGACGTTTGGTAATGCACTGATCACCTTGCGTGATCTGCCTCTGCTTTCTCTCTGAATAACTGCGGTGAAAGGCTATTTAGTAGCTCAATACTACATTGATTTTATTTTTTTAAAATCTGTTTTCTAATTAGGCTTATTTCTTGGGCAGGGATTGGTGACATTCTAGGGAAAAGCCTAAAGTGCACGCTAGCTGTGTACCATTGTAGTAATTACAGATTGCTGGCACAAACCAAGAGAATATGGCAGCTAGAGACACTTGGAAAATTCACGTAGTCTTCCAGGCCCTTGTGTTGTTTCTCAGATAGAAATCTGTATAGAACAGAGCTGGAAGTATACAGAGTGGCCAAAAGGAGCATGTCATCCTGATACATGCATCTACTTCACTTCTATGTAACTACTCCATATATGTGTGTGTATATATATATACACACATTTGGTACAAGCAATGAAGGTGAAGCATATCAGGAGTGGGCTTAGACAAGCAGTACTCCCTGTGTCCAGTCACTTGATGGAAACACTCTGAAGGCTGATGATTGGGCCATAGTGTAGTATGTATGAGCTGGTGTAGCTGTTAACATTCTGCAGTTCCACCATATCCAAATGTGAGCAGCTACTGACACATGAGGAGAAGAAAAGAGGAGAGTACATGAAAGGCTAGAGCCTGCTTAGTCATCGTAGTTAATTTATGCTTCATGGTTAAGAAATTGGAGGCTGCTGGGTGGGAGAAGTCTGAGTTGATGCTCTTGAGTGATGAGCAGTGCCAGGAGTGAGACTGGAGTGAAGGGCTGAGCCAGAGGCACTGCCTCGGGAAAGGGCAAAATAGCTCCATTCAAACTGCCCTGCACTGATCAGGTGTAGAGAAAAAACTGAAAATCCCAGAGCAAAATGTGCTTCTACATGAAACGATGGGTAATACATCTATTTTTTTTTTTCAGTGAATACGGGATTATTTGGGGGAGGGGGGATGGGAAGGATGAAGATAACTTCTCAGAAGTTTTTAGTTCTTGATATATAGTGTTATATCCACAGTCTTTCTGATCACAAACTGCTTTTCTTGTGTTTTGGTTTGGGTTTTTTTTTCAGGTTGCTTTTTGCCACCTGAATCCTCTGTAGGACACAGATGATGTACGACTGAAGAGTTTTAGAGAACTCCTTGACGTTATTTTAAAATGATAAATGGTTTTAGACTGAACTGATTTTTTTTTTTCTGCAAACTTGACAGTGACTGCAAAATATGCTAAAATTGTTTAGGTTTTGGTGGTTTAAGTTTCCCCTTTCTAAAATACTGGCTGTTCTGTTACCTGTCCATAAAATGTTGAGATGCAGACCTAGATGCCACCTACCAAACTATCTTCTCAGAATCTCTGTACCACTTAAAAGCTAGAATTTTTTTTGGCCTTTTGGCATGGATCTAAGGCCTGTAACATCAAGATGCTATATTTTGCATGTGTTTTATGCAAGACCCCCCCCTGTAATTCAAATACGGAGTGTGGGTGTTGCATTCTGCTCCCAGCATTGCATCTAGGCCATTGATTTCCGCCTTGTGTCTTAAACACATATTTATGTGCATTTTAGTCTTTTAAATACTTCAGATGCTTGCACTATGCACCTGTACCTGGCATATGTCTGCTTACTCGTATAGAAGGTATAATATTTACTGGTATAGTACAAGAAGGGGAGGATTTCAGGGTTTTGTTACTGTTTGGAAAATGATTCTGAGCTTGAGAAGCTAAGCAGGATTTGATGGTGATCTAAATACAGCATCTAAACTTTGCCATTGATCTTATTTCTGAGATTATGATAGTTGAGTATTGTAATTTCTCTTCCTTCTTTCAGAACTTTGTCAGAAAGCTCTTTTTACTGGATTTTTAAATGTATAGATTGTTGGTCAAAATTTATGATTGTGAAGCTTTAGAGGAGAAACTTTTCACCTGCATTTTACTGTAGATTCTTTTCTCCACAGTATGGCTTGAAAAATCAGTCGTAAATATAAAATAATGTAATACAATGTTTTCTGTTTGGGGCTATTGTGTTTGATAAGCTGCTTTGAGAACCTAGTTTCGATCAGACTCTGTGTCATGCACTTAAATATTGAACCCTAGAACCGAGCTTTTTCTGCTTGCCCAAATGTTTGGTAAATCAACGTTTCACAAAAGAACTGGCAGGCTGTGGGATATTAAAATGCCTTCCAGTTTGGGGAGGGAAACCCCAACTTTTTTAGCTTGCCGTTCTTCACGGTTTTATTTTTAAGCTATTAAAAATTCATATAAAAATGAAAATAGAGCTACATTACTGTTTGAAGGATATTTCAATCAATATCTGAAGTCAAACAGGTACTATTCATAGTAAGCTGTTTTCTTTAGGGAATTTAGATACTAGTCTTCTGGAGCTAAAATGTGATCAACATTTTATCAGGATCTGTGAAAATACCATTTTCAGGTTTTTCTAAGCAAATGTTTCTGAGAGTCCTTATTGGTCACATCAGTGGGTTTTGTTTCTGTAAGCTGGTTTCAGGGTTTTTTTCAATGTTTTTGCTTCCCTTGAAACTTTTAAGTGTTTGGCAGATACCTCCACGACTTCTGGATTCTTCCTTTGGATTTAAACACTGCATTAGTTCTCTCGTTTCATGGCACCTGTTGTGGGGAAGCAATGGTTTCTCTCACTGGAAATTCTGGTACTTAGGGAAGCCTGGTTTTTGGTTTTGTACACACGGTACCTCAATTTATCTAAGCAGCTGAGGTATTTCTATGTGAAGACTGTTGTTAGTGCTCTTGAGGTAATAAAGCAGACTTTGACAGGAGAGGCAGCACCACTGGGTTTCAGACAGCAGTGAGTTTTCAGATAGCACAGAGTTCAGAGATCCTTTTATTTGTGTTATTCTTGAGTGTTTGTGCTTGTCCTGTTTAATCCCAGTGAACTTGTCCTTAGTACTTGAGTATGCACTGTCCATAGCTATTTGTGAATGTGCTGATTTGGGCCAACTTTAGATGATTTATACTCTACTGTTTCAGAGAGGAGGAAAGGGCAAGCCTAATGACTTAAATATACAAAGAAAACTTTTTATATTGTAGATTGGCAAACTGTAGTGAGTTCAGATCTACTTAAAAGGACTTGGAAAGTGGGGAAATGCTTGATGAAATTACTGTTGTAAGGAAAAAGCCTTAAATTGCTTTGTAAATGTAATTCACCAGAAATTATTTCTTGGTCTGGAATCACAGAAGACTCCAGCCTCATCGTGCTCAGGGTTTCTATGATAAAATGTTACTGCAGTTGACACAATGATGAAGCGAGCTATTCTGGCTTGTTTTGAAGATGCAGATTTTGAATTCTCAGTAGTAATTAATACAGATCAGCAGTAGCCACAGGCTCTTAAAGGATCAGTGAGAGAGAAATGACTTGGAGTTTCCCTCATGGTAATATACAAAGAAAAGAAAAAAATAATATAAAATATTACTCTTAATGAGGGTTTGTATTTGTAACACACCAGAGAAGCTTCATGAAAAGGATTAACAGCAGAAGGTGCAATATTTGGGATGGTTACTGGACAGTTTAGTATCAGGCATTTAGCTCCTGGAAAACAAAAGCACCTGTGGAGGTGAGGGTAGAGATGGGACTGATAGAGCTGCAGGCTGACTTCAAACCACAGATGATCTGAATGACTTATCAGTCTAAGAGCATAGTGTTGACTGCCTGTAAGGGAGGGAGGGGGGAAGGGAGAAGGAGGTTAAAGCAGTTCATACATAATTCATTGTAGAAAAACGTATTTGCTGAAGCATTCAGTGTTTATATATAACGTAGCACATGTGATAACAGACTTCTAAGCTGAAGCCAAGCCTTTCAACATATTTTTTTGCTTAAGATCCCGAGAGATATTTCATTTACTTTGTTCTTTGTAGCTGTTCTAAATGAGAATAAGTATGTGGCACACATTCTAGATCTTGGTTTGCAAAAGAGACTGTTCTGAACTATGAAACTCTGAACTGGGTGGAAATTTGCCATCACCTGTTACAGGTAAGTACTAGATTCACTTTTTATTTGCTTTTTGAGAATCTCATGTCTGGTTTTTGGCTCAGTGGAAAACTGCACCATGTTGTGATTGATAGTGAACAGTCCAACAGATCAGTAAACTAGAATGCTCACATGATAGGAGCAGGTAAGACATCCACATAGGGTTCAAAACTTGAAGAATATTTATTTTAATCGAAATTTTCATTGCCCATTTCTGAACCTGTATTACTATAAGCAGTGTAAATATAGTATTACGGGAGAAGGCTTACCATTGATTATATGCCACGTCACTTTAGACTATTTAATGATTCCTTTTGTACTTTAATTTTTTTTAATGCACCTTAATGTTTTTATGTTGTGTTATTTTCCATTGCCAGGACATGAAAGCAACAACATTCATTATGTTGTCTCTGGTAATAGTAAGGTCTTTCTCTTGAGTAAACGCATTTTATTTAGTGTGTATGAATGTATTGCCTGGCATTTGTCAACAATGAAATTAATCTTGGTCTGCTAATAGCTTCCTTCTCCTCCAAATTTAATATGTAACTCATCCATAAAAGTGTTTCTGTTGCCAGAAACATCTGCTCTAGTGAGCAGAAACCAGAAAATCCATCCATATGTTGCTTTTATCTTAATAATAAAGTTTTGGGTTGTGGTTTTGTGCTGGTTTTAGCTGGGATAGAGTTAATTTCCTTCACAGTAGCCAGGGTGGGGCTGTGGTTTGGAGTTGTGCTGAGACCAGTGCTGATGGCACTGGGATGTTCCCATTACTGCTGGGCAGGGCTCACACAGACTGGGGCCTTTTCTGCCCCTCACCCCAGCAGCCAGCAGGCTGGGGGTGCACAGGCAGTGGGGAGGGGACCCGGCTGGGCCAGCTGCCCAGAGGGGTATCCCTGACCATATGACGTCATGCTCAGCAATAAAAGGCTGGGGATGTTCAGAGTGATGACGTTTGTTCTTCCAAATAACACGTGATGGAGCCACTGTGAAGTGGTGAATGAATTCCTCGTTTGCTTTGCTTGCACATGAGGCTTTTGCTCTCCCTATTCAACTGTTTGTCTCAACCCAGGATTTTTCCTCACTTCCACTCTTCCGATTCTCTGCCCATCCCACTGCTGGGAAGGGAGCGAGCAGCTCTCTGGGGCTTACTGTCTGGCTGGGGTTAAACCACAGCAGTTGTTTTTTTCTGAAATACTCAGAGGTAACAAACACTTTGAGAAATACCCAAGCAGAAAATGTAAGATGAAGATGTATTCTAATGTTAGCAACAAAGATGTCCATCTAAAATGGTTATGAGTGTCCAGTGAAAGGAAAGTGGATTCCTTTCTGCGCTTATGCTTAGCGTCCACAGTAGCTGAATTGAAATGGGTTGTACGAACATAGAAAGTGGAGATGTGAGCATTATTGTCTCCATAAAAACATTGGAATAGGGGTGGAAGCTAATTCTGTGTATCAAACGGATCCAGCTTGCATGATACTTTATTTTTTTTAAATAATAATAAAAAAAATCTTTAGTTTCTACTGTAGCCTTCATACACTGAAGACCAGAAAGAGCTTAAAGTGATAACAACAGATCCAGCATTTTTTCCTTTCTTTGCAATACACAATTTAGTATTTTAAGTGCAGGTGAAAGACAGGTAAGAAAGACCAAGATGTTGGTTTTGGTAAAATAAGCTGACTTGGCAGCTAGAAATATGAGATTAAATTTATTCATGATTGCTTAATTAATATTTGTTATTAAATATAAGAATATTCTCAAGTATTGTATTACATTATACTCTAAATTGGCAAAAAGGAGTGTCTGCCTTTTGCCTTTCTTGTAGTCCAAAGAACAAAGGCCAAGATCACGAGCTTAGAAAAGTAACTGCTTCTTCATGCTCAGGAAGTTGAGAGGTAAAATTAAATTATCTGGTGCCTAATGCAGTAGGTGCTGACTTTCCTGGTAGTGGGGCTCTTTCCTGGAAGGTTTCCCACCCTGTCTGAAATGACTGGCTTGAAGTAATTCATACCAAATACAGTATATTACTAAGTGATGAAACGAAGAGAACTAGAATATCACTCATTCCCTCTGGGAATGAGAAATAGTGAGGAATGCAGAGACTGTGAATTCTGCTGGCCAAGCACCAATGCCTGTAGTTGAAATTTGCCATTAGTTGTAGGACTGATGTTGCATACTCTTCAGTGTTTCGTCTTTGCATAAGTCAGGGTTCAGATTCAGTCTCTCGTTCTGATTTCAGATAAACGTTACCAAACCGTGGGGTTTGGGACATCTTTATGCTTCTGTGAGATAAATACAACTTGGGCTTCAATGTCATTTGTTTGTCGTTGTTGCTTGAGCCTATATTGTTGTGAATACAAATGGAGAGACCGCATCTTTCTCGGTCCTCTGAGGAGAGGTTTGTACTGCTGAGATTGCTTTTTGCGGCCTTACTTTCTCTGTATGTGCCTTCAAAAAGGACTTAAATGACTTCAGTACAGTTCTTTGGATCCTTGCCATCTCTCTGATCCACAATGCTAAATGCTGTAGGGAAGTCTAGGAGTATGGGAACAGATGTCTGCTTACCATTCATCACCGGAAAGGGATTTGTGCCTCAGTGTTGTTGGGGCTGATTTCTTTCTTCCTGCCTTGAGCAGAATCTTGACCTTGCTGGGGTCTCGGAGAGTAGCTAGTCATCAGGCTTTGGCTAGCACTTCTGCTTTCTGAATAGTGTGTTGCTGTCACATGCTAGTTAGAAGCATCCAGAATACATTGAAGCTGTCTTCTGTAGTGGTTGAACTAAGTTATGCTTGAAAAACAAGAGAGTCGTTTGCCCCTTCTCCCATCCCGCTTCAGTCATGACAAGCAAGCTGATCATTACTTTTGCATCAGCTAGCAAATGCATTTTTGGTGTTCAGATGGTTTTGTGGGGTTTCTTGAACACGAAGAGGATCCATGCTTTTGAGAAGCTTTTTCAAAATTTTTGTAATCAGTGGAGCTCAGCTGCAGTTCTCCACTGGGCAAGGGCAAGGTTGAGTTGGGAGGGAATTAAGGTGCTATGACTCTTTCCATCTTCTCCAGAAGCTGTGATGTTGAAGACTCAGGGGCAGCCGTTCACCCAAGCCCTGTGAAACCCTGGCCAGGCTGTCACTGGAACCTGAAGTTTTCTCCATCTCACTATCTGTGCTTCAGAAGATCTTTGTGATTAAATTACTGTGGAAAAAACCATAGGGTATCTTTCACATCTTCATTCTCTTTGAGCTATCAGTCAAAATAACTGGATAGAAAAAAGGTTTGAATGTTAAATTTTACTTTTGCTTGTCTAATCAAGCCCAGTTGTTAGGTAGGACCAAAGCTGTTAGGGTGGGGGGAGTGAACAGAGGAGAACACTGAACTTTTGGGTGGTGATTTTATTTTGTATGCCATCTTGCACCTCTTTTGCTATATGGTAGGAAGTAGCAATCACATTTCCACTCTGGTGCTACCTGTAAGTCAACAGTGCCTCTGGGATCTTTCACTGTGAAACGTGCCATATAAATGTAAGGCAATGATATTATCTTTATTATCAATTAAACTTTTAGTGCTCTGACAATCTGGCATGCAAGGTGCGTTGGATGAACTCTGGCTGTGACTATTTCTAAACACCATATAAAAGCAGATCTCCCTCTACTAATTAAATTGGGAAGAAACAAGAGGGCAGCTCAGTTAGGATAAAATCACTTCAGCGTATTAGAATCCGCACAGAAATATTGTCATTTTCCTTTTATTTTATTTTTTTTTCCTCTTCCTCTAAGACATTTGTCTCTGTTTGCAAAATCTGAGCTGGCACATCCTTTATCTCCAGGGAGTTACTACAGCAGGATTGTTGCTGGCATTTTTGTAAGAAATTCTACTGGAGTTAGCACTGGAAATACCGTGTGCTGTTGCAAGAACCTGAGACTTCGTTTTCTTAGCGGAATTCCACCCTCACCCAGCCCCTCCAAGGATGTGTTATTTTCGGATGATTATACTTCACGCTTCTATTTTGGTTCAGGATATTATAATTAATGCTTTATGTGCAGAGTTGATCTCTGCCTGTCTTTGCACGTGAGTGTTACATGTGTATTTTTAGAGCTTCTTGATATTTTATACGAGTTTGTCTACGTCATAGGCTTTGTCAGAAGGATTCAGAAAACACACGCTGTAATTTGTGTAAGATTAATACATTCAGCATCAGCTAAGTTAACTTACTGGGGAAGTTACCCTTCCTCCTTGCTTTGAACTGGAGGGAGGTGTTTTTACACCCTGTTAAGTGCTGCTGCCTTTCTGATTAGAGGTGACCGCGCATCAGCGGAGGGTGAAGCGAATCACCGCCCCATGCAGCATTTCCAAAGGGTCTGCTAACGCCTTTGGAGAGGAAAAAGGATTTTAAATGTTTCAGTGCAGCCGAGTTAAATTTAGTGGAATTGTTTTGCTCATGCTTCCCTTTCAGGGATTTTCTCTTCTGCACTTCGTAACATGATAGATTTGAAGAATGTTTTCAGCTTTTCTCTTTATAAAATTAAATTCGGATTAAAAATGTGCAAATCAAGATTCTCCCATCCGAGGATATTTTTGAGCCAGCTTCTTCTGGGGAGTTACATGTTTCTGAACTACATAACAAGTTCTCTGTCTGTAAAGGGAACAGCAGGCTTTCTGTAGAAGTGTTTTGTCCATCTTCTCACCACCCCAAAATGTGTGTTAGCAACCTGCAAAATGGAGAACTGAGCAGATCTGCCTGCTTCCTGGGTCGCTCTGAAAAGAAGTAGATCGATTTATTGAGCCTGGGTTTTGAGTGTAAATTACAGCTATCTGTTTTGCTAGAATAACTCTCTGTACATCTTCAGGGGGATAGCCAATAAAGAGCTGTCTAATGATAAGGTATTTTATACATTTCCAGGTAAAAGAAAGATAAAAAGCAACAGCTAGCATGCGAGATACTATGTAGATTTATAGTGCACTTAGAAAACTTGGGATTCTTCTGTAAACTAATGACTAGATTACAGTCACGACACGTATGTGGTTCTTCCTCTGAAGGTTTTGCATATAGGAGTATTTTTATTTCATCTGCAACACTCGTCACTGAATTACATTTAGTTCTTTGTGCGTTTTTGCATGAGTACTGGCAATCTTGTTTTATAACTGGCTAATGAGTAATTTTTACTCTGCAGACAAGAAATGAGATACAGAGGATGGAGAAAAAATTTCTAAGCATACGGTGAATTTACTAGGCCTTCATGAATGATAAACCTGTTAGGATTACCTTAGTAAGTAGTTACTATGTATTTTCCATAAATTACCACTAAAATCGTTCTGGGAAGGTGTAACTCCATGGGTTGATCTGCCTATATTGTGAGGGTGAGTTACATGAGTAGAACACAGACATGTCTATGAGAGGAAAATTTAGATGATGAGTTTTTGGTTTGGGGTTGGTTTTTTTTATTCTATATACTGATTTCTGGCACCGTATTTTGCCTAGGAGGCAATAAATGAACAAACAAATGGCCAGCCTAAAACTATATAAATCTGAATGGTTTCCGCAAGGAATAAGAGGCATTTTGCAGTGTTTCTGACTGAAAAAAAAATTCCTATGGTTTCCCTGTGACAAATGTATTTTACCAGAGCTCACTGCGGTGCCAAGGCTGTGTGTTTGCGTTATGCTATCAAATAAAGCCTGTACTCAGTTTCGTGAGGTTCTCTTAGAACAACAGTGCTGTTCCCATAGCAGTTTTGTGGCAGTATGAAGATAGCACTTCGGGTAAGAAGAACTGGTCTGTGGTCTCCATATATGTGTGGATTGAGATACATCAGTATTTATGTATGTAAATTTATGAAAGAGTTTGTGCCATTTTCAGATGTTACTCCCGACGAATTTTAACTATCCTCATAACACTTGAAGCAGTGTGAATTATGATGCCACTTTTAATGCTACCCAAGTAATCTGTAAATCTCTTTCATTTATATGCCTGGTTTATTATGTTTGACCCTAGCCAGCGTGTGACATTGCTGTTAAACTGAAAGTTAACGGAGTATCCAAAGAGAATTATTTTAAGAAGCCTCTTTCTCTGGTCAGCTGTAACCATGGTATCTGAATCTTTGTCCAAAAGGCTCCTTGATGCCTTTTCTTCCCCCCCTCCCCACCCCTGAAAGAGCTTTTATCAGAATTTCTACAGCTTTCCTGTTGCACTGACACCCAAAGTCATTTCTTATCAGTTGAGACTACACAGTTGGATTTTTTTTCTTTGGTTTTAAAAAAAAATAAAAAATAAAAGCAAGCCCCAGTTGAAAAGGGAGATGAATGTAGTTCAGAAAATAACAAAAGACTATCTGTGTGTGTTGAACTCCTATCTCATTGTATAATCCTGGCTCTTTGAGGCTTTAGCTTTTCTCTATAGACCAACAGCATATATAGAAATGTAGGTTTAGTAGCACTAGGCTTTCTGGCCCTATTCTTATTTGGTGTGATAGAAGATTTTTTTAAAAAAACCTTACATTTGGAAAGTGAATTAATTAGCACTTTGTGCTGGTGAGATGTTCTGAAGGTACCTCAGCGTTAAGAGAGCTCTGGGTTTCTGTCCATGGTGAATACAATGTGATCTGCAGGGTGGCATCTGCCTCTTGGCTGAAGCTCACAGTCGAGGCAAGAGAGGCAGATTCTGGTTTTGATTACCAGTGCAGCTACTCTGACCTCGAGTGAATCACATAGCCTGGCTGTACCTCAGGAGCTTTGCCTATGAAGTAGCAATTTTACATCCCCAACTGGTACTTTTTCCCCTCCCATACACTCCAGTTTCGGTGTAAGACTCGACAATGTTGAGACACGCTAAACAGATGACCGTGCTTCAAGTTTTCTGTTCAGAAGGTGGGCTTTTTCTGCACGACACTTCATAAAAAACGTGTTTGTGATGGCAAATGAGCAAAAGGTTCAATACACTTAAAATTCCGTAGGTGTCCCAGCAGCTTTGTGGGCTTCACAAGGGACAAGAGCAACTCATCAGCCTTCCTCAAGAATCTTTTGGTCACCAAGTAGCAGCCACGGTATGCATTATTCAACTGACCATACGCACCATGTTGCCTCCTAATCCAACAGGTACAATTTACATCCTTTCAGGGAAAATTACTAAAATAATGTCAAATACTACTGTGATCCTTACATACCATCTATAAAAAAACCACGTGAACTGGCTAATTTTAACTTCTGTGTAGTTGAAAAACGGTGTCAGGTAATACTGGAAGCAAAAGGGAGCAAGAAGACAAGCAGCATGCCATGGTCGTGTAGATACTGTGCACGTGCATGAACACACATGCATCGTATGTTACATGTAACAGTGTTGCCACCTATTGATAGAAATTTAAATTTCATATAGACAATTAGAGTATATTTGTTTCAACGTAGCTAAAGCCTCCTCCTTCTGGTGAGAGTGGCAAAGGAATGTGTATTATTTGTGGAGGAATTGCTCTTCCAGGCTCTGGTGATACCACAGTGTTCTAAAGCAGCGGGTGAGGGTCGGAAACCAAGAAAGGATAAATGTTATCAAAGAAATCTAAAGCTGCTGATGCTTTTACATAACTTAGATGTATGATCCCATTGTCAGTGGCAGCACTTGGGTAAGTGACTCAGTGACTGTGTCTGGTCTGCACATTTCAAGCTTATCTCTGTAATTTTCCTAGGGATAAAATGAACAGTGGAATAACTAGCTGAGAAAATGGAGGCAGTACTTATAAATGTATGACTGCTTAAGCTGTACTTCAGAACTGTCTTCAGAGTCAAGTTATTCTCTATTAATCGTACTGAAGAGGTGATACAGTTTTATTTAGAAAATAAATACCCATCGGCATTAAATCTGATACTTACAGTGAAAAATGAGTGTTATTTGGAGAATAAAAAGCTGGTTAATTTACATTTCTGTTAGAGAGAACTGTTTTGTTCTGAAGAAAAATGTTTTTGTTTTTAGAAAAGAACTGAAAATTAATCAGAAGTCATCCAATACATATTCAGAGCATTTCCATGAAAAATGAATGGAAAAATATCAGTGTTGATTTACAGTTGGGGGGGGGGAAATCGGCCAATGAAACATTATTTGCATAGCCATGAAGACACGTACGCATGTGTTGCACGTCATTCTCTTAAGCAATGAACATTTATTCAGAATTAGGGCTCTTTTCAATATTTATCAGTATTACCTCTTGGATAAGCCCTCAGATTTTGGAGGTGGGCTTTAAAAGGACTGATCGTGTTTTATCTTCCCTGACAAACACGGTTTATCTTCCTGAATGGTCCTTTGCTGCAAATTAATCCAGCCTCTGATGTTTCGTGTACGAGTCGGTGCCTTCCTCGCGTGGCTCAGCCTGGAGACCACAAAGCAGACTTGCCCATTTCAGGGGACAAGCTACAGCCAGGGGTGTTTTCCCGGCTCATTCCTCTTTCACTGCAGAAATTTTGTTTGGGCAAAATTTAGTTTGCGTGGAGAATCCTTGAGACTTCTGCCGATGTGCTTACCCACAGCGCGCGTGCCACACGGGTAGTTTGTGCATCTGGGTAAACTGGATTTACCATGTGCAGTGGAGACACAGTGAGTCTAACATTTCCAGAAGCTTCAAACCCCCTGTGCTTGTACGATGAGCTGTGTAAGCACAATATTTCTGCTTGGGTCTTTGCAGACAGAAAAGTGGCAATCCTTGTCCTACTGTCCATAAAGATCCCTGCTTGTCAGGGAGTGAATCCTGAGAGTAAATACTGGCCTGAAACAGTTCTTGAGTAGTACCATCATACCACCTTCTCTTCTTTCACTAAAATGTTGCTTGCCCATGGCAATTCCTCTCTGACAGTTCTAGACAAATAATCACTGCAGTAGCCCTGGATTTATTTTTTTTCCCCCCTCCCCTTGTTTAAGGATGGATCCTCTCCCCAAAGGAGCAGGGAAAACATCTGCCATGCTTGAGTCTTATTCCTCACCCCAGTCTTAGCAGGGTAAGGATTGTGTAACTGTAGAGTACTTCAGAAGCAGTGATGGTCGTTTATTTTCCAGTATCCATGTGCCAAAATGCAGATTCTGAAGCCTTCAAAGGTTGTCTGTTTATATTCCAAAACTGCACATTCTTTAGGCATAGTTTATGTCATTGTAAATTGAGCAGGATTATGCATGAATAGTCTGATTAGCTGGTTTTGGTACTGTGAAATTGTAATGCTTTTCTGCAGGGGGCTGAGGTAAATCTCAGGGCTGACAGACAAAGAGTTCCTGTTGCTCTTTCAGGTGAAGCACGAGCAAAAAAATAAACCTCGGTTATAGACTAAGAGAAGAGCTGAAATGCAGAATGTGATCATGTGTTCCAAACACCTTGTGTAGCAGTATGGGAGCTCTATCTGGGCACTACACCTTCGGTTTGGCCAAGTGCCAACAAGAAGGCACTTAACTGCTATGTCAAAGCTGTACATTGAAATGAAGCGACAAAGATCAGAGGTGATCGAGGTGTAGAAAGTTAAACAGGGAACACGAGGGCAGCATTGGGAAGAAAAGCATATCTAGATTTTTGGGTAAACAACTACAAAAATGAAATATGGGTGAAAAAGATTCTTACTCATAATACCAAGGAAGTACCATTTTGTGCATTCATTGTAAAATAAATAGATATATCAGTTTGGACTACTTAGGTGGCCTCTGAACTTTATTTCGGTAGCAAATGCCATATATTAGAATGACACTGTTTGTGATAGGAAAGTGCAGCTTCTTAGCCTCAAGCTGAGTTGAATTCCATGGCAGAGTTTTAATTTCTGCTTGAAGCTGTGAACAGTTTGTTAAACAGGTATCAGCACATCGAAATCAGCAAGTCAGGAGAACTGTATGGCCTTATCTATCTCTCATTTGTCAAGAGCTGATAGGAAACATCTGCATGGCTTGTTCAATCTGTTCACTGTATGTATTCATCTGAGCTTAACTGACAAGTAAAATGTACCCAATAATATTAGACTATGGGGATGACCTTTGCTAATGAGGCAGTCTACGTTACATCACATGGGGTGTTCACTAAACCACTTGTAATGAAATGGTATTTTGGAACGGCTCCGTACTATTTAGTCCCATGATTACCACTGTAGATAAAAGAGAAGCAACATATTTTCTTGAAAGTAGTCTTACATTTCATAGAAAATAATTAAAAATAAGAAAATAAATAATATGGGAAGAATTTTTTTTATTGGGCACTACTATTGTTTTTAAATGCAGTCTTGTCTTGGTTTGTGAAAGGAGGTCTGGGGAAACCTTGACACATAGATGCCCTAGAAGTTGTTAAGACTTCTAAAGCACCTTGTTTGCAGGGGTTTTGTTGTTTATTAGGAATCTCCAGCATTATAATATACCATTATCTGTAAAAACATAACCCTGTAGAAATAATAGTGGTTTTAAAATATATCATTTTAAATACTCTAATGCCAGAGAAGAAAAATCAGTATACGTGGTACCTTTTGAGAGGTGACATTTCACATACATACTTGTTTAAAACAAAATCGTCTCATTGTTAATCCTCAGACCTTTATCAGAACTACCTTCAGACCTCATTGTAGTATCAGCAGTGTCACAGCCAGGGGACCCTTCTATGACGTGGGAGGAAAGGGGTTGTGATATCTTCAGGATGAAAGGAGGGATACAGAAGGGAGCATAAAATATCTGAGACACAGACTGTCTGTAGAAGAGGAGTGGTTTTGAAATTTTGGGCTTAACATTAATTGCTAGTACAAGCTGCTGCTGTAGGAAGAAAGGACTTTAATATATTCCTATTGAAATATTTGTTTATTTCAAATAACAGTGAATTTGAATACCCAAATAAATATGTTTGTTGTGAGAAAAAGGATTAGCATGGTAACAATTTTAGCCCTTGATAGGTCTTGTCTAAATCTCTTATTAGATTTAGCAAAGATACTTGTTTTCTTTACCAAAATGATAGGTTTAGCATCTTGCAAGGGAATATTTGATAGAAGTGCTTTGTATCATATTATCCATTTGTGGATTAAGCTTGCTGAGCTGCTGGAAAACACTGTGGTAGTCCAGAGTTCACAACCATAATCTGATTAGGCTGTTCCTGATTATTAACTTGGACTTCTTTATTTATTTTAAATCTAGGAGACCTTAACTTCTTAGGAATCTGTGCATCTCTGCCGAGATCAACCTAATCCTGCTAAATAACTTTGAATTACAAAACCTAAACTGACTGAGGACTTCACTGCTTAGTGTGATTTATTCTAACCAATGAAAGATTATTTCCGATTATAGAGGACTGGATACTGAACTGAAAAAGCTGACAGTTGGGAGTACTGTTCTTTATTTCTTTGGTTATGGTTTTAGAATAATACAGACCTGATAAAAAGGACCACATGATAAAGGCTGTGCAGTACCAATATCCCAATGGTAATGTCCCTGTCAGTGGGAATCAGCAGTGACAGATCTCTACATCTTCTGTCGTCATTATTTATGCTTTTTCTCAATCGATCCATGTTTTCTGAACAGGATACTTCCCACGGACAGAAAGCTTTTACATGATTCTTAAATGTTCCAGATAGCTTTTTGCAATTACATTTATTATTGCAGCGTAAAGATTAAATTTGTGATATGAAAATTACTATCCATTAGCTAAAATCTGAACAAATATTTTTAAAGTCAGCCACATGGATCACTAAATTTGTTGCTTTCTTATCCTGTCAGTGCAGGCAATATATATGTTTATGCTAAAGGGTGATTTTTTTTTTAATTACAGACACCAGTATCCCTAGCAGATCCGTTTTCTATTTTTACATGTTAACAACAATGTATTCTGTGTTAAGTTTGGGTTGTTTGTTTTGATGTCTAAAGACATCTGATCATTATTAAACATCTATTGAGCATTTCTCATAACCATTTAACTTGGAAAATGATGATCAGACTAGATTAGCAAGTTGAAATTTAATAGATCAGCACATGGTACTCGTTAATTTACGTCTTTAACTTTCAGTAAATATGATAATGTTGATTACACTCCAGATTTGAGGCAAGATATTTATGTTACAAGAATTCAATTTCTCATGTTTTATGTTTAAACTCATCAGGGAGATAAATTTACTCGGTGTTTTGGTCAACTGATGACTTTGGGATCTGTGTGCACCAACATTTGGATGTTATCCAAAAAAAAGCAATGAATTCTTAACTCAGTTGTTAACATTTTGTGTGCTGCACGCTTTCACTAAAATATTAACTTGTCTCTTACTTTCCTTCTACTGAATACATAAAGGAGAATTTTTAATTCCAAACTCACCTAAACCAGTTTATCTGAATTACTTTCGGACTGTAAGGCGACTTGAGATGGTTTAAAGCAAATTTATTGAAATAGTTCAGCCTCCAGACATCTGTGATTGTAAAGTGGACCCTGTCAAGATGCTAATAAGATAACTTTTTTCCGTTATTTATTTATTTTTTTCCCCTCCAGTCTTTCTCCCAGTACTTTCATAATGGTTATCTTTAGTTCTCTTACTGGAACATCAAAGAAGAAATCGCAGGATTGCATTGGTAAATACATCTAGTTTGAGTCTGGACTCGTTTATGCCCCTATGCATCAGTGCAGTTCCCATCGCCTTTTAGAGGAATGCATGTAGATTTGTAGGAGAAATGCAGATTTCAAAAGAATACATGTTCCCACCCCAGAAAAAAAAAAAAGAAAAAAGAATAAAAATATTTCTAACTTCCAAAGTCAATAAAGTGGTATTGCAGCTCCAGCAGCTTCACTGTATATGCTTAGAAGTCGCTTTGAAATTTTATTTAAGAGGTTAATATTGAGGATGACCTTAATTGTGTAACTTTTAAGTTTTTAATCTTAATGAGCTCATTTTTCCATTCATAAATTATGAAACTAAGAAAGCAAGCATTCAAATTCCAACAGTTGTGTTTCTTCACGTCGTCTTAGTGCAGCCACGTTTTCGTTGTGTTGTTTCTTTAACAAACAGAAATTCTTCTCATCCCCCGCTACAGCAGAAGATCATTTATTCATTTGTTCATTTTGCTAAGGTACTAGTATTATGATGTATTTAAGCAAGAAACTTAGGTAGGATTGTCACTTTAAAGAACAAAAGGCCTTTGTACTTTACAAGGTTTTACAAGACTCCTGGCACTTGACTTAACAAAAAAAGTTTGACAAGAGCTGGAGGGAAATAGTGCTTAATTCTCAGCAGTTTTAGGTATTAAGTAAGAAGGTTTCATAGAAAGTAGTGCAGATTGATGTTATGGAGACGTGACTTTTCAAACCTAGAACTAGCTGCTCATTTCAATAAGAAAGCAACTCCTGGGCTACTGAACTGACTTTGAAGATCAATTGAAATGAATGTATTTCTTAATAATAAATGTTTTAGGAACTGAAGACAAAACTAACTAAAAGTCTTAATTAATGGGGGGTGGATCTAAATAGAGATTCTTTGTGTTTTTCTGACACAGGTAGCACGCTGGCCATCATGGTGTCAAGCACAGTAAAACCTAGAAACAGTTCCAGCAAGCCCTGGAATCCTTAGTCCAGTTCTGTTTGTGTGCTCATCCTTGAATTTATAGAAATCAATTGAATGGTGTAGGAGTATATGCAGACTCAGTCTTCTAGGAAAAGGATCACGCTCGGCACCTACAGTGGATTTTTTTGAGTGGGTTTTGTGTGTTTTTTGTTTTGTTGGGGTTTTTTTGTTGTTGACTTGGTTTTTTTTTTCTCTTTTTTCCTGGACAATGCACTTCTGTTCCATGATTGCACAGGGTACTATAGGTGGATGTGAAGTTTGTGTTTTATTTGGTCGTCTTCAGAGGAATTACTGCATGTATTTCTAAGGTCTTTTTTCTGTTATTGGTAATAGAGATCATAGAATGTTTTGGGTTGAAAGGGACCTTTAAAGGTCATCTACTCCCCCACCAGCAGTAAGCAGGGACAGCTTCAGCTAGAGCAGGTTGTTCAGAGCCCTGTCCAACCTGGAATGGTTCTAGGCATGGGGCTTTGACCAATTCTCTGGGCCTGGGTCACTTTCTCACCACCTTCATTGTAAAAAGTTTCTTCCTTAGATCTAGTCTAAATCTCCCTCTTCTATTTTAAAACCATCATCCCTTGTCCTGTTGCAACAGGCCCTGCTCAAAAGTCTGTCCCCATCTTTCTGACAGGCCCCTTGAAGCACTGAAAGGCCACCAGAAGGTCTCCCCGGAACCTTTTCCTCTCCAGACTGAACACCCCCAGCTCTCCCAGCCTGGGTTTCAGCCCTCCCAGCATTGCTGGGGCTCCTCTGGCCCCGCTCCAACAGGTCCCTGTCTCTGCTGTGCTGAAGACTCCAGAGCTGGAAAGAGAAATGTTGCAGAGAGAATTGACTCGGGCTCTGCCGGCAGGAGGACAGCGTGTTCTGCGCGAGGGCTGCTTCTTGTGCCTTTCCAGCTCAGCTAGTTTGTGTCCTTGCAGCTTGTGGTCAGCGAGTGGAAAGGACATTGAGAAAGAAGAGGCGACAAGCCATGAGGAATGGCTGCAGGTGCAGAGTGTCTTACTACAGCTTTTCTGGCTGGTGGCGGTGGGATTTTTTTTTCCATGCACCCAGGGGTGCTGAGAGGGAAGTGGCTGATGTCATTGCTGGGCCGCTTTGAAAGGTCACAGTAATCAGGAGAGGATTCTGATGACTGTGGTGCTGAGGGACGTGGTTTAGTGGTGCCCTGGCAGTGCTGGGGGAACGGTTGGACTTGAGGATCCTTTAACAAGGCCTTGGAGATGGTCTCCCATAGTATCATCCTACCAAACTGGTGAGGTATGGATTGGGTAAATGGGCTATAAACTGGGTCGAAAATGACCTGGCTTGCTGGGCTCGGATGATGGTGATGAGTGGACTAGTCTGCAGAGTGTAAGAGAAGAAGCTGAGAAACCTCTGTTTGCTATCACACAATAATTTCAGGAAAATAAACCCTTTGCTCCTTAGGGAAATAAACACTGTGCTCTTAAGAAATATATTTATTTTGGTGGAAAGAGGAAAGCAAACTGGTTGTAGAAAGCAAGTTAAAAACAAACATTGCACTTGTAGGAGGTTATACCCCTTCTGAGGTCTTTTCAAACCCTTGTGCTTGAAAACACTCTTTTATTCACCGGGTTAAACACTCACTAATGTCAGTGTCCCCTTCGAGGCCGGGCAAAACCAACATATCTCCAAGTTCTTGATTATTTCTTTGTGGCCCATTTGCCACTGGAACTTTACTCCTCGGGTGCTATTGCCTCTTGTCTCATAGTGGTTTTCTGGTAACTTAGGTTTTCATCTGCGTTTCTCTTTTTCTGCATCTTGAGCACGGTAACTGAGTGGAACACATAATCTTTGAGACGCAGCAGGTTGGGTTTTTTTTTTTTTTTTTCTAAAGCCAGAAATTTATGGCTCAAAAAAAAAAACCCCACCAGAGGACTTTGACCAAATACACTTGTAACATTCTAATTGCAGATGATCCGGTTTCGCAGCTCACGGACAAAGAAAATGTCTTTGGTTTATGTTATTAGATTTCTTATGATATGTTCCTACAAACCCAAGTGTGCTTATACACACTCTGTCAATATTGCCAGACACAATTTATTACATTTTATCCTTTTTTTTTTTTTCCACGAGGTCACCCTATTTAGGTGGAGGATCGATGCTCAAGATGGGAAGGCTAAATTTCAAAAGTCGACAGTCTCACCTTTCTCTTGAGAAGTTTCTAAGGGGTGTTTTTGAAGAAGGCTTTAATTAATCATCGGCCTAAAACCTCTCTTAACGCGGCTGTGTTTCTCTAAGGAGAAAAGAAGAACAAGAAGGTGTTTGGGCGTAAGCTGCCGTTTCACTCTTCCCCAGCTGCTGCAAAGCCCCTCAGTCAGTCACTGTAATCCAGAGCTGGAACTGGGACCGCATTTTGGGGATATATCTTATGGCTCTGTGATGAACTCGGAGGCCCTGGGAGAATCTCGTGGTGTTGACAGCCCCTGACAGTAAATGTCACATGGATTCGGAGGGAGCTCAGAGCACTCCGCTGACTGCTATGAGAAGAGACGTGGTGACAGAAAACCTGATTGATGAGCCCTGCCACGAGGAGAGGGAGCGCTGTCTGTTGATTGCCTATAATTGAATGGTCCGTGGAAGTTATTTCTGGGTTTCCTACGACCGGTGACACGCACTCCTGGACGCCTGCTCGCAGGGGAGGCCTGCAGGTTTTAGCCCTGGGTACTCAGCAACTCCCCGTTAGCGCCGCGGTAACGGACTCTAAACCTTAACGGGCTGGTTTTAGCTTCCTGCCTGGCATCGTAACGCAACAACCGGCACCGGGAGGTGGTCGGTCGTGCAATTACCTTTAGGAACTCGTGCAATTACCTTTAGGAACGTTCCTTTGGCAGCTTTTGCCTCCTCTTTTTCGTGCTTTCTCCTCGTGCCTCGGCTCTGTGCTCTGGCAACCCGGAGACGTTGATTATCAAGGTTCTTCCGATTCTGACAGCGCGCTCCTCTGACATGGGCTTGTCGCAGCCATGTTAAGCACGGCAGTGATGCTCCTGGCATTAAACGGGGCTGTGAGACGTTGTAGCCCACTCACCCAGCAAAGCATCTGCTCGCACTGACCAATTAAATTGGCTTCTCTCTCATTAAAACCCTTGTGCAGACCCTGGTATGTCACAGATCTTTAAAATCTCCATTATGAATTCCACTTTCTTCTGGGTATTTTTAGCTTACACTTGAAGAAATGATTATTGTCTCTTGCACTTAAACATATCAATTTCAGCTCCACAGACATCTCCTCTGGGCCATATTCGAAGACCTGAGCTGACTTGAACTGCTGAATCCATAGGGAGGATTTCAACACAGCTCCAAGCACTTGGACACTGGAGTCGTGCAAGGAGGAAGAGGGAGAGAAATTGAAGCCCTCCACTCCCCCCCCTTTTCCCTTCGGTAAGTCAGGAGCACATTCCTTACAGATTTACTTGGCTGTGCCAATTTAATGTGATTTCTTCTGAGGGCCAGGAACCACTCAAGGAAGGCTGACAGGTTTTATCAACAGAATGGAAACTGAAGTGATAAGGTGAGAGTTATTGACCTGATAACTAACAAACAGAAAACTTCAGTGTCCCTCAAGCTAAATATTGCACTCAGCAGGTAAGTAAAAGATGGCAACAGCTGTGGTCTTGTCACCGAGCGAGAGTGTGTTTTAGTGTAGAGGAGCAGGAGGTGAACTGTGAAAACAAACACATCCAGTTCGCTACAGACTATTTCCCTCTATTACTTTTAATGAGAGCTAAACTCCAAAATGCACAATGGGACAATAATATTTTAGATAGAAGGAACTCCTCGTCCAGCTCCTAAATTCCAGACACCCGGTTGCAATTAAAACGACCGCGTGCGTATTACTAAATAGCTCGCCAGTAGGTCGAGGCTGTTAGCAGGTCTGGGACCAATTGGTAGTAGCCGCTGCACGACTAGGTGAGAAGTGGTGCTGTCCTTGAAGGAGCTGAGTTAACAACCCCGAGCCCACAATGCTCACAGGAGTGTGAAAATGAGAGAAATGTAAAGCGGTGAGAGGGGCCGTGTTCAAACGCGTCGCTGTAGAGGCTGGCAAGCAGCATGGCTGGATTGCCAGAGTCGGGGGTTAGGAAACACTGCCTGAGTGGGGGGTTTATTTATTGTAATTCAGAAATTGTAGCTTGGGGAGGGCAGATGGGAAAAGAAGCAGAGACCTCTAATGAATTATGATTTGGATCTAATGGGAACAGAAAGTACTGCAAATGCAGCAGTCTTCTGTTCCACCTTTTTCCCCTGATGTTTTTTCCCGAAAACACGCTGGGATTGTGCATGAAACCTGGCTGTGGTAATTCTCACACACCCCTTGAGACTCCTGGCTGGCAGAATACGAAGCCTTCAGCAGCAGAGCAAAAAAGGCACACGACAGAGCACTTGTACAATGTCCGTCTCCCCTTCCTGGCACCTGGCCTGCTCGGTACAATTGGGAAAGACAAATGGCAAGTGGTTGCTTCCTTTTCAACTCCTCCTGCACGCTAACTTTGTTTTCCACACGGCAGCAGTTTTGAACTGACCGTGTCTGTCATCTTGCCATGTATCTTTTCTCTGTCCTGTCATGGTTTCTTTTTTCCTTTTTTCTTTTTTTTTTTTTTTGTTCTTTTTTTTTCAGGCAAGGGTACCAGAACTGCACTTGGTATTCAAGAAGCAGATGCACCGTGAATTCACACAGCAGCAAAGTCATACTTCTCTCCCCTAAGAATTCAGAACTTTTTGATTTTCTTTTCCTGACTGCTATTGAGCAATGAGGTGATCTATTCATAGAAGTACCTATTGTAACGTCAAGATGCATTTCCTAAATGGTGCAAACTAGTTCAGAGCCCATCACTCTGTGTGTAAAGTTAGCGTTGCTTTTTTTCGTGGCCTGCCAGATGAGAGTTGTCAGGGCTGAAATTTATCTTCCACTTTATCAGGAGTCTGCTCAGTGTCATGAGATCTTTACGTTTTCGTAGTAAATCTTATCCTCATTAATTTAGTTTTTATCAGAAATCTTTTTCACCCTTCTACCAACTTTCCAGATCGCTTCTGAACACACTGGACACCACAGACCCAAATTCACACAGGACTCCACTCATGATCATCTTCCACTGGGAAAATTCCTCCTTTAATCTTACCTTCTTTTTATCAGTATTAAGGTATTATTTAACTCTGTGAGCTCTTTACCTGTAGTCCCTGGCTGTTTAGTTTACTTCAGAGCCTTTGATCAGACCTTCAGTGTCTGAGGTTTCTGGAAGCTTGGGGGTGACTTAGAAATATGGGGAAAAGTTTCTCAGCTGAATCTCTGTTATTTACATGCTTTTGGCTCTTTCAAAGAATTCCAGCAGCTTTTGGAAGCTCAGATTCCTCTCACAAAAGTTGTGCTTGGGTTTTTTTTTTAATGTATTCCCTAATTCTGCCCTTTGCCAGACCTTCAGCCAATATGACCAATATGAACGTTAGACTTAGTGATCTGTGGTTTCTTGAATCACAGAATGGTAGGGGTTGGAAGGGACCTCTGGAGATGATGGAGTCCAACCCAGAGCAGGCCACACAGGAACATAGCCAAGTGGGTTTTGAAAGTCTCTAGAGAAGGAGACTCCACAACCTCTCTGGGCAGCCTGGGCTAGGCTCTGTGACCTCGTCAGTAAAGAAGTTTTTCCTCATGTTGGGGTGCAACTTCCTGTATTCCAGTTTGCGCCCATTGCCCCTTCTCCTATCACAGGACACCACTGACGAGATACTGTCCCCTTCCACTTGACACCCACCCTGCAGATATTTGTAAACCTTCATAAGATCCCCTCTCAGGCTTCTCTTCTCCAGGCTAAAAGCCCCAGGGCTCTCAGCCTTTCCTCTTAAGAGGTGTTCCAGTTCCTTCATCATCCTTGTAGCTTCCGTTGGCCTCTCTAGTATTTCTTTGTCCCTCTTGAACTGGGAAGCCCAGAACTGGGCATGGTACTCCAGATGTGGTCTCACTTGGGCAGAGTAGAGTGGGAGGAGAACCTCCCTCGATGTGCTGGCCACACTCTTCTTTATGCACCCCAGCAGACCACTGGCCTTCTTGGCCACAAGGACACATGACTGTCTCATGGAGCACTTATCACTCAAGGTCCTTCTCCATGGAGCTGCTTTCCAGCAGGTCACCCCCTAACCTGTACTGGTGCATGGGGTTATTCTTGAATCACCACTGGATTTATTTTTAACGCTTGATTTCTTAGTAGTTACCTCCGACTCCTTTGATAGCTGCAGCAATTCTCAGCAAAAAGCTACACACGGAGGGGACCAGCTGAGAAGATTCAGCTTTAACATCCTGTAAACCTCTCGTACCATGATCACCTGCGCGCAGCGATACCCGGTGAGTCGGTTGGTCTGGTTTCCAATCCACTCTGAACAACCTTAAGTGAAGATGAGCCTCCTGTGAATGCCTTATAACCAAGATCCTGGTTTCAGCGTTTCTCTGACATTCTCCAGGTGGAAAAAAAAAAAAAAGTTTGGTTTTTTTTTTTTTGCAATTGGTTTTTTTTTTCTGAGGGGTTTTTTCATACCTGT
>WTSP01020826.1:67023-77911 GCA_025331215.1 Actenoides lindsayi | reverse complement strand
ACAAGAGGTAATGGTAGCAAGGTGAAACACAGGAAGTTCCACCTCAACATGAGGAAAAACTTTCTTGTGAGGGTGACGGATCCTGGACCAGGCTGCCCAGAGGGGTTGCGGAGTCTCCTTCTCTGGAGACTTTCAAGACCTGCCCGGATCTGTTCCTGTGTGGCCTGCCCGGGGTGACCCTGCTCTGGCAGGAGAGTTGGACTCGATGATCTCCAGAGGTCCTTTCCAACCCCTACCATTCTGTGATAAGTATGGGTACACCTTGTTATTGTGTTATATTGTCAGGTAAATTATAGCCCTTGCCTAGTCTTTATATAGAAAAAAAACATTATGATACTGTTTACCTCTTCAGTTCAGAAGAGCTCCAAGATTAAACTGTATTTTCATAGAACTTGGTTACTAAGTGGAGTCTCCTAATTTTAGGTTTTTACCATGTAAAATTACGGTCTTGACACCAAAATGGTAATCATAATGGTGGAGAGCAACCTGAGCTTCCATTGACAAGCATTTTAACACTTTGTTTGGATATTTTTAATACAAAGAAGTGCCTAGTTTATATTGGAAACATCTTGTTCAGTGGGACAAAGCTTAGTTGTCCCAGGCATACCTGAATGTGAGGGGGAACATCCTTCCTTTCAATTATAGGTCAGAATTCCTTTACTTCTTTCTCTGTATTGCCCCTGCCATACAGGTAGGAATTTGCAAAGGCGTTAGGTGATGTGCCTGTGTCTTCAGTACCAAATCTCTAGATATCAAGCACTTGAGTAGTTTTACTTAAGCCTGGGCTTCTTCATGTCCCACAGGATTCCCAGTTGAAGCACTGAGATGCTGAGATACTTTCCACGGTGTTTTCATTATTTGAAATTAAAAGTTCACACAAGGGATTATCCTGCAATATAATCAGGAATCCTTTTTCCTAAAATATAGTTCTTCAGAAAGACTTAAAAGTTCAGGAGATATTTTTAACCTGTCCAGGATATATCAACCTGATTCAGGGATGTTTTTTGTCCCGCAGCAGTAGAGCTTGATCTTTTGTGTTTGAACCTCCATTACTTACGCTCACTAACATTGAATGATGGGCTTCCAAAAGAAAGCATTAAGAAGCTGTGTGATTTTTACAGTCAGTGGCAATTCTCCAAGTAAAGTGAAGAGCACGTGTTGGCCAAGAATTCTGTATCACAGTTGAGTAGCTGACATAACGTATGTTTTTCCGTTCACTTCCAGTCTCGCCATATGCCACAAAATGCTGCAACAACCTGACTTTACAATTTTATCGTGTGGTGTTTTCTCTCTGAAAGTTTAGTTAAAATGGGCAACACTTTGAATTACATTGTTAACTAGAATTAAATTAGACTTGGACTATTTTTACGTGAAGATCATTAAATGTGAAAATGAACCTTATTCCACTTGCATCTATCACGACGACAGGTATAAATGTATGTGTGAGTGTAATCCATCCACAGGTCAAAGCAGCACATCCTCGAGGGAGTGTGTAAAACCCGTGGTATGTTCCTGAAAACTGCATTTTGCATCTACCTAGCTGATTTAGAAAGATATGTAAAGTCCCATATTGTCCCCCTGTTTTCTTTTAAATGTACTCTCTTCTTGAGGAGGCAGCGTGTAGCCCACTCGCAGGGGTAACACAGTGTCTCAATATTTCACAGTCCTCCTCATACACTGAGAAGTACCGGGCGTGTCGTACCTTGTCATCCATACTTCACTGTGTCATCTTCAAACATCTTTTGATGTGCTGGTGTTTTATCATCCACAGAAGATGTTCATGTGAATTTTAGTTCCTTAAAATTTTTAGCTCCTTAAAAAATTCTGTTATCTTCAGTCAGTCTTCTAGGGATCACTTTCAATTGCTCTGTCTTGGTTTTAGTGTGAGTTTTTTCCTGCCAGTAGGAAGTATTATCTGTTTCCATCCTGGAGACTTTCCACATTCCTTCATAGTACTGTCTAATTCCATGCATCATCTGCAAACATAATTTGTTCCTGCTCTGCTGCTGCTCAGCTGTTTTAGCTGGTGTATTTCTCGCTGTGTGTAACTGTTCTTTAAAACATAGAACTTCAAGGATGACATAAGGACTTCCTTTGTTTATAATATCTAAACAAATATTTGAGGGGTATAGCTTTGAAGGCACGCACAAGGTCAGAATATTTTTTTCCCATTTATTTTTTTTCTTGGCATTGCATTTCTCAAAGGTTTAAATCCAGGAGTGTTTGCTTTGTTTTGCCTTTCATATTTTAGTTTTGTATTTCAGTAAAGTCTTGCAGAATAAAGGTATTGTTCTTACTGCCTTCGGCGTTCCAGAGCTGAAATACCTGCTTAGTAGTTCATTTTCAGAAATCAGTGGTCTGAAAAGGTAATAAGCAAATGGTAGCTTTCAGATAAGGGTATATATTGAACGAAAAGAAATATAGGAGAGAATTGAGCAAATGTGGAGCTGGGGATTGTAGTTGATTGAACTGTGCTCTGAGAATGAAAAACAGAATTACAGGAGGCTGCCTTCTGAATTCAGGTTTTGAATATATGCAGACAAGGACTGTTTTCTGATTATATTGTAGCATCATAACTGCAATTACATTTTAATTTCATGTAGTTTGGAACATCTGAGTATCGGACATAGCACTTAGTGGAGGCCAAAACTGGTTCTTCTTAATTCCATTCTTGAACTCTTCTGGAAGACCCTGTTCAGCTACATAATACTCATTCTCATCCATATCCCGACCTCTCTAAATAACTCTGGACTTACTGGTAACCCACTGGGTAGGCCACCAGTGATTTGATGGGGTTGACAGTGTGTAATCGGTATGGGAATTTCCTCATTAAACAGGCACCCTATCACAGCCGCCTGCTAAGAATTTATCCAAAGCCCTGCTAAAGCATCGGGATCTCAGTGGCAAGGCTTTGTTGGAGTACAAAGACTCTGTGCAGTGTAAGTGCATATAGTGAGTTTTCTTAGGAAATACCTATTGATTAGTATGTGCATTGCAAGCACTCTGATCACAGGCTTTCTCAATAGCAGCCCTGACGTTACTGTGCTTCAGAGCACGCAGAATTCTGACCTAAGCAGAAGGTGAAAGATAGCTGGGTGACGTAAGAGGGCTTTTGATGCAGGTGAAAGTTGAAAATAGTTTCTAATAAGGCATACAATGCGCATTTAGAAAGCTGTATAAATCATACATTAAAAATATAAACCCATATACATTTCTATGTTGATTCTGTTACTTGAAAGGTGGTGTTCTCTCACCTAATACAGCTTTTTATACTTCTCTTTTTTCACTTTCCAAAAGAGTTTCATTGTGAACTTAAATGATTGTGTATTTTTTTACAGATCTAACTGTAAGCTGTGTATGATACCTGTTTTAAAGCATGGTTGAGAATTGCTTGCTATTCAGTGCCTAAATAGATATTTAATATATTTATATGTTTATATGTGTAACAAACATACTGTTTATACACTTCATAATATTTGGGGGGGGGTTTTAAATATTTTATGAAACCTTTCAGTGACAGACCAGTGATGGAAAGGTCAAAAAAGTGCTGTTCTTTATGAAGGAGGAGAGCATTAAGACACTTACAGAAAGGTCACTTAGAGGAACTGTAAGCTTTTATGAGACTTTATCATTTTGCTGACAAGGTCAACTTGCTATTGATCGGCTGGGTGTTTTGTTTAGTTACTTGAAGGCCAGTTATTTGAAGAAACCTGTGTAAACATCCAGACAATATTCTTTAAAGTCTTGCCCTATTCCAGCATTTTAAGTTGCTTATTGTGGTGTCTTTTTTTCCAAATAAAACAGGAAATAAGGTTAAAGTATTTGAATGACAGTGTTTAAATGCAGGTTACCATAGGATACCATCGTTCATTAAATTTAACTGAATCTCTTGCTGTAGAAAAACTTGAAGATTTGATCTGGTTTATATCATGTGATCCTGACTCATAAAAGCATTTTTTGCTGAAAAATTTCATGAAGTATTTTTCCGGTTCTTTCAAAAGATTTATCACCAGCTTTCATAGCAGGCCAGGTAGCTGTGGATTTATGAGGCATTAATGCTCTAAGCAAAAAATAAAGGAAGCACAAGTTTAGTCCATGTGTGGAAGGAAGTCAAAGTTTAGGGTGACATTTGAGGCTCTGCTGCTGTAACTCCAGCCCATACGTGAGCTGTTAGCACCACGAAGTTGTAAATGGCTTTGGGAAAATTGGGCTGGGGTGGGAAGAGTTAGCTGGGTGAGCTGAAGGTGTTCAGTGATGGTGAATGAGTGGGCAGCTCAGGATCTGTCTGCCTTACACCCGTGTCTGCATCCTTCCACCATAAAGGGTGTAAAACGTTCTGGTCCTGCTCAGCGTGCGCCCCAGACAGCCAGAATTGCAGCCTTAAGGGGATATTTTTTTTGAGCTTTTACATGAATTTAGATTTGAGAAAATGCACATTCTTGCAGATGAGAAGATGGCACGTATGAAAGTAACCCAGTGAAAATCAACACCTGGAATATTCAATGAATCTAATATTAATTGCTTACATTAAATTTTGTCCTCTGCCTTGGTTAACATTATTAAATATGTTTCTGCTACAAACTTTTCATAAAAAGTGAAGACTTTGGTTATTAACACTTATTTTAAAAGGATAAGAATAAATCTTTAAGTGGTTAGTTTTCTGCAGCCCAATCTTTACAAGTCTCTGTACATCCTAATGAATTTTCGTTATTCGTTTATTAAAAAAAAATAAAAAAATTGAAACCAGATAAATAGATGCAACGTTACCTTTTAGGAGGAACTTCTGTGTAGGGTTTTTTTTCCTCCTGTGAGTCAAGGTGCATAAATACACTACTAATTTTTCCAGTTATGAGCTTAATTTTATTGGGTTCTTCATTTTTCGCTTTTGAAAGCAGGATGCACCGTGTGTGTCCGAGGCTCCTGCACTTGTTGCCTTCATGGCAAGATTTATTTCTTGTCTACTGCATCTTCTTGCCCTTAGAGGCCCTTAATTTCTCCTCATTTTCCTCTGGTTTCTGTAGCATCGTCTCCATTTGCTCTGTCAGACAGGATATATAGGAAGGCTTTTTCCTGTCAGTAACTATTTCTACAGAGTCATCAGGTAATCTTTTAAGCCAGCTCTGCACTTGTAAGTCACGGCACCTCTGCGTTCTTCTGTGGCAGATCACACTAGTAAAGTAACTCATCAAATAAGTACTGAGCTTCTTAGGCGATAATAAGCAATGTTGGCAAATAACAATAAATTATTTAGGCAAATAGCTTTGGAGAAGCAGATAGTGCTTATTAGTAACTAGTCTCCACAAGGATATTAACGTCAGCCTGCTATGGTGCGATCAATCCAGAGCACAAAAACTTGCGTTTGTTATTGAAGCCCCACAACACACTTGTCAGCTGGCCTTGGTCTCTGTCAGGCTGACAGCTCCTCAGTTGGTCTTTTTAGTTTTTTCTCTTGAAGAGATTTTTATTGACTTGGGTGCTTTCAAGCCCACCTTGATGAGTAGACGTGAACTGCATATTTATTTATTTATTTTAAATTTTGTTTTATTAATGCTAATGCCCTTTTTTTAGGTGCTGTTTGTTTCTGAAGAGCTGTTCCATCTCAGGTTAAACACTGGGACAAAACCCCCTGAGATGTTGCTTCAAGCAAAGAGTGTCCTGAAACATGGGGAGGGGACAGCATGCACTGCATGGTGTCACTTCTGCTGTAGTGGTCTGTCTCCATTCCTGCCATCCCTCCAAGGGTTCTGTGGGCCTGGACTTTCTTCTTCCTTTATTTTCTTGGGAGCCTTATCTCCTCTTCATGCCATGCACAGCCTTTTGCCCTCTTGCTCAGGGAGGTGGTCCTTTCAAAAGTATTGGGAGGACACAGAAGCTCTTTGTTTCTCAAAAATTCAGACAATTTCAGAAGCTAAACTTGTATCTGTAGCCCTCTAACAAAAGTGCTTTCTACATTGTGTTTGGGGTTTTCTTGTTTGTTTGTTTTTTATGTTTACCTTTTGTGTTTTCACTTTTTCTGTCGTTGCTTTTGGAGGTTCATGGTGTGTGCTTACAGCTGGCAATGTACAGGGTTAAAAGTCCTGTTACAGATGGGAAATGGGCTGATCCCAAACTGCATATTAAACTTAACTCCCTCTGCTGCTTGACCTTAAAAGCATTGAGAAGCTATGAGCAATTGAATCCTAGAAAACCAAGTTGAAGGGACCTCAAGGATCATCTAGTCCAAGCTTTTACAGTAAAAGATATATACGTATATAGTTGAAATGAGATGGCCCAGAACCCTGTCAAGCTGAGTCTTAGAATTGTCCAGTGTAGGGGAATCCAGCACTTCCCTTGGGAGATTATCCCAGTGTCTAATTGTTGTCATGGTGAAAAATTTTCTTCGGGAGTCCAATTGGAATCTCCCCAGGAGTGGAGTGCCTTGTACCCATTTCCCCTGATCTTTTCCATGTGACTCCTTGTAAAAAAGAAGTCTCCATCTTCTTGGTACCCACCTTTTGTGTACTGAAACATGGTAGTAGGGTTTCCCCTAAGCTTTCTCTTCTTAAGGCTGAACAAACCCAGTTTTCTCAGCCTTTCTTCATATGGCAGGTCTTCCAGTCCTCTGATCATCCTCTCGGCCCTTCTCCAGCCTGTCTGCATCTTTTTTGTGCAGCAGGGACCAAAACTGAATGCAGTACTGGAGGTGTGGTCTGACCAGCGCTGAGTAGAGTGGGATAATGACTCTTTATCTCAGCTGGTGATGCCCTTATTAATGCAAGCCAGCATCCTGTTGGCTTTCTTTGCTGCAGCACACTCTAATTGCTTTTTAATTAAGCAAAATCTCTTTTAACTATTATGGTTTTAAGTCTTCTAGCAATAATACTTAGAGCCACCTTTTATGTTACATCTGTTTTTCTAGGTTAATAGCATCTGTTAAAACCAAACCCAATCGTAATTTAGCAGAGCTCTGTTTGTGAGCTGTCCTGCTGTGAAAGGTGTGCCACAACCTCTCTTATTTCATCGCAGAGTTTGCCTTCAAAATTATTGATGGAAACAGCTTCATGAAGGCAAGGTCACAGGACAACCACACCAGTTGCATGTGCACCTGCAGCCTACTTGATTTTAATGATACTGGACTTGAACATCATCTTCATGATATCCAAAACTGCAAGCTGCAGTTTGGAGGGCTGCACAAGGGGGGGGATCAGTAGTGCCCCTCTGGTGGTATGAGTTGAGAGAGGAGATGCAGAGGGGAAGGGAGCTGTACTACAGGGTTAGAAGCTTCTGCCTTTTGAAATGTCCACAGAGTCTAAAAGGAAAATGAACCACCGTATGCTCTCGTGGAGTAACAGTTTGGTGTATTTTTGTTTTTACTAAGTCTGGTGGTTTTCTAAAGTGTGAAGTCTCCTATTCTTGATGAAATGCAATTTAATTTACAGCTAAACATTTCGAAAGACTGAATCTTCTGTTGTTTAGACTTTGTATTTTCAAAGATACAAAATGTTATTTTCATTTAAGATGAATAAGCATCCATTTAGAGAAAAAGTAGCTGATCTATCTTAGTTTTAATACCAAATATAAGTTTCTGTAACGCATTTTATACAGTTATTGCTTGGGATAGTGCTTAAGATTTGTTTTTTTGTTTTTTTTGTTTCTTCAAGTTGCTCTTCTATTAGTTTCATTTTTAAAAAGTAAAACTGTAAAATGAAACATGATCAGATTCTTGCCTGGATTATAGTGATATTAATAAAATTTAATTGCTTTATATCAACTTAAACTTAGCTCACAAATGCCCAATTTTATTTTATAGACAATATCTGAAATGGATTATTGTTGTTTGTTTTTATTCCAGGACTATTTCCTTAAGGAGTTCCAGTTGCTTGTTTTCATGACTTTGAGCCTACTTAATCAGAGATGGAGCAGATGGACTGCAAACCCTACCAGCCACTGTCAAAAGTTAAACATGAAGTGGATTTAACTTACACAAGTTCTTCAGATGAAAGTGAAGATGGGGGAAAGCAAAGGCAATCTTACGACTCAAGAGAAACTCTGAATGAATATAGCCAAGAGCTAAGACTTAATTACAATAGTCATAGCAGAAAAAGAAAAACCATTGACCAGTCTGCGCAAGGTAAATTGTCTATTTTATTGCCTCATTATGTTTATTACTTTCTGGTTACTTACTATGAAACCCTCATGTTGTCAGCAGACTAGCAGACATTTTGATTTCAAAGGCTTGTAGTGACAACCCACTTTGTATGTAATTTTAACCATACTATAATATCAGAAATTTAGGATTTTTAATCTGTTTTTTTCTTAAGTAAAAGCAGGATGGAGTGAGTAGTATTCTGGAGACCATCACATGATAGCTGTAGATAAATATTTCTTTAGTAGTAGCTACTCTTCTTACTAATGTTGACTGATTAAATATTTACTAACTTTGCATATGTTGTGTGCATTGTGGTATAAAATCAACGCTGAGGTTGTAGCCTGTCTCTGCCTGTGCTTACAAAGCCTATCAATGAGTTCAGAATTTCTAATCCTATAAATAACCAAGTCATTTAAAACCTAAAGATAATTAATGTCTTGTAAGGAAAAAAGAAAAAGCCAACAGTTACTTTTCTTTTTCAGTCTTTTGCATGATACAGACAAAAGTCTAGGACAAGTATTTCAGAGCTTATTATGATGGTTGAGCTGAGGTTAGGAAAAGTTACTGTTTGGTTAGAGACAAAGACTAAAGGAATGGAAGGAAAGAAGCAGAATTTACTGCAGCATTCCCTCATAGACGGCTGCCTGTGGAAACCCTTGTGCTGCATTTAACAGGCTTTGTACAGACCGAGTGGCTTGTTTCCTGCCTTTAGCTCTGTCACAGATTCGCACAGGAAGATGAGGCAGGGGGAATACTCTTAGGAATCTGAGTGTGTGTCAGAAGCAGCGAGAGTTCCTATCCCCTTAAAGGTAACGGCAACAGACTTCTGGAGCAGTCAATCCCTGTCCTTCAAGGAAATGATTAAATTGATTCATTATGGTATGGCCAGTACTTCTCAGCTAAAAAATTTGGTACTTATTAAAAAGAAACAAACAAACAAAACCCAAGTCTAAGGCACTAAAAAACCCGACACTCCCCCCCACCACCAAAGCAACCCAGTCCCTCACCAGTCACTCAGAAAAGCCTTCTCCAGTGTTCTGAGTATTAATTTTTTTTTTTTTAATGGGAAAAATAAAGAAGTAGGCTTTTTGAAGCTGGAAAGTTTGTCTCCTCTGTGATGTGGAAATTAATGCAAAAATGAGAATAGCTGTGCTACATGGCTCCCACAGCCTTTCTGGTTTTACTGCAGATATTCTGCATCGAGTTACTTTGATAATAGTGGTGATAGTGGCGGTGTCTGAAAGCAGATATAATTCATGGGAGAAATAATACCTAGCTGCCAGAGATACAGCCTCAATCCATGTATATGTATTCCCTCCAAAGAGTTACAAAACTGCAGCACTGGGTATAAAAAAGGCACAAATACAGATTTCAAGAAAGTATTGTATAGAAAACTCAACTTAAGTGTTTTGATTCTTTTTTAAGTTACTGGATCCTGAACACGTTATGAGAGCTTGGTTAACTAAGATGGGCCTATATTGTTGTGATTGGAGATGATGTAAAATGTACTTGCAGATCTGCTTAAAGCAGCTCCCTTGTTACTGAGAATCCTGGCTGTGAAAGCATAACCTCTGCATTGACCTAGGCCCCTGAAGAGCTCCCTGTGTGCAAAGTGTTGCTGCTGGTGGTGTTCACATTAGCTGTAGCATCACTACCTTGGACATGTTAAAAAGGGTTGCAATCACTCTACTGTAGGCATAAGAACCCAGCCTGTGTGTCATAGGTTGCATTTATTCTTCCAGAACGCTGCCTCTGAAAGCAATTGCATTAATAATTTTGGAGAAATGGTCAAATTAGTGTGCATTTCTGCAAGAGCTTGTCAGGCATGAACTTACCTCACTTATTCAGGACTGGCCTATTAGGAATCAGATTTATGCTTGTGGAGATGAACAGGTATTTTACACTCATGTTATAAGATTATTTTATTGGAAATAAATGCCCCAAGATTTTTCCTTTCTAATTAATTTTTATGAGATACTGTATGAATTTGCAGAACGTACATTTTATGAGCATGAGTATTTTTCTTTTTGGAAACAACAGTCTCACACTGCTTCAAACTGCAGTAGAAGGCTTGATGTCCCTGTTTGTAGAAAATTACTATACCCTCTAGAGCAGTTTGTCAACAAGCAGAGCTTTACTTAAATACTCTAGGCACCTTCCTTCCTGAATTGTCTAGGTCATTCCTTAATGTATACTGCTTGCTTTATTGTCTTGTTGAGCGTAAAAGTGTTCTTTAAAAACAAATACTTGTGGGCTGGTTTCTAAGGGTGGAGCTGAACTTTCCTTGTACTAGGAAAGCTGAGTTTTCTCTTGTGACAAGTTTGGTTTGGTCTGAGTTAGTAATTGCACTCTAAGTGTGTCTGTTTGGCTTCCCAGGAATTCATCCCTGTAGTTTTCTAGTGATTTAAATCATAGTTTTTCTCTGCTGCAAACTGAACCTAAATGTGGTGAGCAACACAGAATTAAAATATAAAAACAGTTGAGCTCAAAATTCAAACAACAGCAAGCCGTTTGTAAAGCTGAGTGTAAAATTTCACCCCAAGTTTGATTTGACTACAGTTCTAGTGTGTTATTTCCAAAAGGACACCAACTTTCACAGTGCAGGGCCTGGCAGTTGGAGAGTTCTTGGTGCTTCTTGGTAGTTCTCAGTCAATACCAGAAAAAAAAGTCAGGTTCAGTTAGAATCATAGAATAGTTTCAGCTGGAAGAGACCTTCAAGATCATCAAGTCCAACCTTATTCCCAGCTCTATCAAAACCAC
>WTSP01020826.1:2902-66923 GCA_025331215.1 Actenoides lindsayi | reverse complement strand
TGGTGACTCCACCACCTCCCTGGGCAGCCCATTCCAGTGCCTGACAACCCTTTCTGGAAAGAAATGCTTCCTGAGATTCAGCCTGACATCCCCTGGGTCAGCTTAAGGCCTTTTTCTCTTGTTCTGTCACTTGTCACCAGGGAGAATAGACCAACTCCCACCTCGCCACAACTTCCCTTCAGGTAGCTGTAGAGGGCAATAAGGTCTCCCCTCAGCCTTCTTTTCCCAAGGCTAAACAGCTCCAGCTCCCCTAGCCTTTCCTCGTAAGAGCTGTGCTCCAAACCCTTCACTAGCTTTGTAGCCCCCCTCTGTACCCTCTGCAGCACCTCAGTGTCCTCCTTGTAGAGAGAGGCCCCAAACTGGACACCGTATTCGAGGTGGGGCCTCCCTGAAGCTGAGTACAGAGGAATGATCCCCTCCCTGCTCCTGCTGACCACACTATTCCTGATCCAGGAACTCTTAATCAGGCATGAATCCATAAAACTGTACATGTAATTTGTTTTAAATCCATTCTTTTCTAAACCCCCTCATCAGTCTTTAACAAAGTTTTTCTCACATTTGGCACATCTTTGGAATGTGAAAAAAACCAACCAACCAAAAAACCAAAACCAAACAAAAATAACCCAAGAAATCAACACCAAAAACCCCACAGCATCCAATTTCAGAGGATTGATCTGCAAGGAGAGCTCTGTATCATGCCGTTGATTAAGACTAGTGCATAAAAACCCTTGTGTTAAAGCTAAGAGGACATCCATAGTCGTATCCCCAGGTGGTAACATAGCATTCCGCTCTACCTACCAGCTACAACTGGAACAGTACCCTGTACTTAATGTGTGATGGATGAAGGGATTGCACAGTGAGAATAAAATCCATGAACTTCACCCATGAAAGGTGTGAGAATAGATAAGAAAGCAGACATAGTAACAGTCATGAATGAAGTGGTAATGATAAAGGGTGTAATAGCAATCAGATGAGCTCTAATGAGGGAATGTGAGAAAAAAATCGTTTTGGAATAAAAAAAAATGAATAGAGAAGCTTCTAACAGGAACAAGTGTAGGGGTATCTGTACTGGTCTCGTTAAGTTTTGTGAGAAGAATGACCTATTTAGATGGTTTTAGAAACTAGAAAAACTTGTATGGGCTACTTAAGCATGGTAGGTGATATAAATTAGACTTAAGCATGGTAGGTTATATAAATTAGGTTGGGCAGTCATCTGAATTTAATAAATAGCTTCAGAGTAAAATGTGATCTATTGCTCAAAGTACTGATATAACTCAGATATTTCCGTGAAGTTTTTTGTTATGAGCAGTTGGCCTATTTCATTGTTATTGTTTATATTGAGGATTTATGTCTATAAAAAGTTTCTGTTGAAATCTGAGGCTATGTGAAATCATTACACGTGGGTATTTCTATGTTTGCATATTATAGACAACCTATATAAACTAGAACTCTACCTGGCATAAACTCAAAGGAAACATTTTCCAGGGATCTCAGATATATCCTATGGAACTGAATAGCGCTGTTACTATTTTCTGAAACATTTTTTTTCTGTCAAGAAGTTTTGCTTGAAAGGCCATGTGATCTTGCAAGAAAAGCTGGTTTAAAGTTTGAAAGCAATACCCAAATATAGAATACTTAACGGCCTCAATATTTTGTACTTCTTACAGTTCCTGAAATTTTATCTCAACTCTTACTCTTCAAAGGGGAATGATTTATTGGTTGATTGCACATGTTTTATAGAAAATTAGATGTCTCTTATACGAATAGCAAAGAAAAGAAGAAACAAAACAAAAAACCCAAAGAACAAACAAACCCAGTAAGTACAGCATTAATCTATTGATTAAGCAACGATTTGTAGATGTTACTGTTGAGGAGTCATGGAGAGTCCAGTGCAAGATACATTCTGTGTCTGCAATTATTGGCATCATAAACTTATCTGATGGTTCCAGACTTAATAAATAACACCACTGACTGTTTCAAACTGAGCTAATTTTTACTGGTCAAACAAGTCAATGTGAGCAAGTACAAAGCTTTCCTGACAAAGTGTCATTGACTCCTGAGGAGTCAGTGCCAACTGGATAATGTCTACATCTTCAAATGCACTCTCTTAGTCACCAGAATGTTCAAACTCCTGTTTATCTGCAGATATGTAAATCTACAATATCTCAGCCTGGCAAGAGGATCTTATGATGCGAATTCCTGGCAGACCCAATATCGTATAGTTTGGGGATATTGGCAAACACAGTAAATTAATTCTTGGAAGAACTGATAAACACAGTGTTTTGTACTTGAAAGAGATGGGGTAGAATTGGCAGACGTTGTCAGAAATGTTGGTTTTGCTGGGAAACTCATCGATGGACCTGGCTGTGAGGAAAAAAGTTTTCCTAGTTGTGCCATACATAGATTGCACTTCTAGCTTATTTGTGGCACGTTGACATCATTAGAACTGTTTTCTTCCACACTTTTCACTGTTTCCAGCAATGTAAATATGAAGGGAGCTGTATTCTACAAATACTGGCAGTACGAGAACGCTTTATGGCTTTTAGGTTAATTACAGGTTTGTAGAAAACACTAATTTAGAGGAATGAATTCCTGATAGGATAAGCATCTGGGATTGAGTCATTGGCATGATACGGTTTATTGATCGTTAACAATAGGAGCATACGGCGGTAAATTTCTGGTTAGAGAAACGTGTATTTTCTGGCAATATAAGTATACTGAACTGCATTAGGGGCGAGGCAAACTGGAGTTATTCCTAGCAGGAGGATCCAACAGCTAATATTTTCTGGTAAGTCTGTGGGAAAAAAGTCAGCATTGCTAGCATTCTAGGAAATGACATTTTGAAGTGCTTCACAAAGAATTGACCTTTTAGCCCAAGAAGTAAGGAAAACTTTTTTGTAGGACAAAAGCTGCAGATTGGTAGCATACTAAATGTGTCATAGAGAATGTACATAAAATTATCTTCAGGAACAGCAAGTGAACAAATCCAGCTAAATGTTCAAAACCTGCCTTGAATGAACTCTTGGTTTCATGAAGAGGCCTGGGTCAGAACGTGGGAAAGCTGTGCTCATCAGCCTGAGGCCACTTCTGTTTTCATCCTTGGTATTTTTGGCTTACTGCTGTTGCCATCCTAGTCTCATTTCTGCCCCGTGTACCCTCGAGCAATGGTGAGGATGCATAGGCAATAGAAATGTTGCAGTGCTGAAAGGTACTTTTTTCCCTAGAAAGGAAAAACTACCTGTGAGGTGCAGAAGATGAGGGTCTGTTTTGCTGTGTTTTAAAGTTCAGCAAATTTAGGCCTACCGGGAAGGAAGATTTAAACACATGTAACTCTTAACCTCATATGACCAGTCAAAACCAGTTTCACTTCTCATCATAGACAAAAATATGAGGCGCGATGACAAGCACTGGTAGGAAATTGTCCTGTCAGGAAAATGTCATGGTGTTTTTTTGTCATCTGTGAAGTAGCAGAAGTTTTTTACATAATAGCCATATTCTCCTCTAATTTCAGAATTATGTAAATCTGCTCAGGGCAGCAAATCTGCTTTGTGTCTGTACCAGGACTATAGAGAGTTGAATTTGGGCTGTGTATAGCCTGTGCTTTTTGGTTCAAGTACTTTATTTTTAAATGACATGTAAAGGTAAATGAGCCAGTCTTTACTAGCTTCTCCCCTTCATCTGTTATGTATAACACTATAATAGTACTCTCATATACCACAAGTTTGTGGTTTTCTGAGCCCACCCAAGGAAACTGATGCCAAAATAGCAACTGTGATTTTTCATCGTTTTAATAGAGATTTGGAGCGTGAATTTAGGACTCTTGTGCTTTTAAACTTCCACAAAGAGCAATTAATGAAGTGAAAAAAAATTTATTAGGAAGCATCCCCAAACTCCTTTTGATATCAGGAAGGTAGAGCTTAAGTATCATCAGTGCTGACCTGGTGGTCGATGAAACAGGGTAGAAGAGTTCAATATAGCTCTACCTGCTAGTTGCGTAATTTAGAGCCTTTGCCAGTAGTATTCATGTGATAAAGACTATCAAAATAAAGAATATTATAATGGCTATTTTTAAACACGTAAACAGGACACAATAAAATCTATTTTTTAAGTTTGCAGCTGGAGGGGAGATCATTAGTTTTGAAAAAGGCAAGAAGAATATAAATTGGAAAGAAAGTCTCTCTTAAATGAGCTACTGCTGTGCAGGCTTTTAGAAATGTGGTAGTTTTGAACTCTTCAGCTGGGTATTTATTTACTTCTCGTGTTCCCACTGTTTTCTTTATGATGAGATTTGGGGGTTAATGGAGGATGGGATTTTTTAATTTTTATTTTCTTAGACTTTAAGATGCAGAATTTATTTAGATCTGTATATTGAGTCGTTGTGGAGGGTGACTGTAGCACAGTGGAATGAAGCATTCCTGAGTTCTGGAAGAAGAAGGTAGGAACAGGTTGATAACAAAGGAAACCAATTGTTTTTGCAAGCACTTTTATTGAAATTCTGTAATTTAATGAAGAAAATACAAAACTAACATAGAAAACTTGTGGTAATGTGCGGTCAGGAGCTAGGGCCTGTATCAAAACTGTTGAAGTACTTGGAATTATTAGAACCTTTTTTCACTTGTTTGAGAACACCAGACATTTAAGTTTTAGACTTGCAGTGTTGTCTACGACCTTTTTCTAATTTCAGAAAATCTGGTAATTTCAGCATGTTCTTTGTACCTGCATGATGTAGAATGGCGATGGCTGTGTGAGGACACACGATAGATCCCTTGTACTGTCTCCTGGAAGAGACTGAGCTTTCAGTAAAGAGTGATTTAAATGTCCTTCAGATTTCTGGGCTGTGTACGAGCGGAAGGAAGCGGTAGCTACTAAGCTCTGTCTCCTGCTGTTCTATGTTACACCAGATGGGCTGAGTGTTTATGAGCATCATGTTGTCCAAAAAAAAAATTACATAGGAGGCAGAGTAAAAGACTCCACACTCGTCAAGCTTTAATATGTTGTCTCCTTCTGTATTCCCTTGCAGAAACAGGGGCTCATGATGTTCTGTGCTGGGCTTTGGTTGGCTGGTTGTGTTCTAATCACGGTGCTGTTGCTGTCTCCCAGAGAAAAAAACAGTGAGATGCAGTTCCCTGTGGCTTCCTGGACCGCAGCCTTCTCCTCTGTGTAGGGAGCATCTGCAAACACTAAGGAAAGGAAAAGCTTCACTTAGATTCAGACCCCCTCTGGATAATCTTTCTTGATTTGCCAAGTAATTGGAAACTTCTCTCCTTGGAATAGCTGGAGGGAGGAAATTGTGTGTTTGTGGCTTCATTTAAAAATCTCACAAAGGGAATACTTTTTCTTCCCCTCGTCAATTCAAAATACATGAGCAAAGTGAATGTGCAAAGAGACTCTCTTCCCACAAGGCTGAAGTAGGTGCTCCCTTCCTAGATCACAGTTGTGTTACAAAAGCTTGTAACCTGCTGTCACCATTCCTGTAATGCTGCTTCCAATCTTACAATATCTGCCATCACCTCAGTGAAAAAAATGCCTTGTATGATCAAAATTGTTCTATTCTCATAAGTAATTCTTTTGATTTAAAAAGTGAGTATTCGAGAGAGGGGAAAAGGGAGGGGGGAAAAAAACTACGGAGAAAGGAAATCAACTCAAGAAGGATCACAGTGCATTTCCAATCCCCTGCTAACAAATCTCATCTAAGGAATAAAAAAAGCATTCTCCAAATGTTCCACAAGCTTAACAATCCATTTGTCAGTGTACAGATACAAACTACAATGCTAATTTCCGTTCTCTTCTCTGAATCGCAAATTTTCTGTGATGTAAAATGCCAGAAGTCACAGAAATAAAAATCAGAAGGGTAGAGAAACTCAACCAGTGTAACAGAAACGGAGATCCAGCAGTCCTTACAGTAACCTGTGCCCAATATTAATGGAATATCTACAGCAGAGACTTCAACTTTTGCTGTAATATGTTTTGGGACTCTGTTTGTCAAAGCCTGAAATGATATCTGTAATGTGTTCTTGCTACATTAATGGAGCTTCTTCCTGTAACACTTAAAACCAAGATAGGAACAAGCATCAAGACGAGTATTACAGAATGTGGGATCCAGTGAACAGCTCTGCACTTGTCCTACAAGCCATTTTAAACACACATACTCTTGCTGTGTCTTTTGTCACTCTTTCTGAAACAAAGAGGAGCTGTCTTGTTTGTTTGTTTCTGGAACTAGAAATCTGGGGTGCTTATCTTCATTTAGGGAGCAGATGCTGAAACAAAATAACAGTTCTTCCCAGGGTTTCTCATTTATGTGTCTGTCAGAAGATTTTGTACTGTCAAGAGAGCTCAGTGAGGCAACGGCATTGCTGGGTAGCTGGATGAACAGCAGGATGGGTGTATCCGACTTCAGTTAGAGCTTGAATTCACTTCTCTTTTGAGAATGAGACTCAAATAGGTTTGAACTTAGTTCTATAGGTCTTCATGTGAAATAAATTGTGAATTTAGAATCTAAGGTTCTCCTTTCAAAGTTTCGGTTTTATTGGAAGCTGCTCAAAACCCAGTATCCTGCTGACTGTCACTCATTCGGAATGCTTTGCAAGTGGGTGAAGTATCTTGAGCTCAGATGGAAAAAACCAGCTTGAAAGGAACAAGGTAATGTTTAACACCAGCAGACCGATTCTTTTCCCACCGCCTCTTCCCCAAGCACCAGCTGTATAACAAAACAGTGAAGAGTAAGGTTGATGTAGTCACTTCCAGTTATAACCTCAGGGAAAATTGTCTGAGGACCTAGAAAAGTCAGATAACAAAATATAAACAGTTGCTGCGAAAATCACCAAGGGATGATGAAGCCAGCAAATTCAAACGATAATATTAGCACAGTGACTAATGAAACATAAATGTTAAGTTTTATAAGATTTTTGAAAGATTAACTGTGGTTTATTCAGTATTAATGTACTGGAATTCATAACTGCTATGGGAGTTGCATTTCTAAGAAAGAACATTAGCAACTGGGTTCTCTTAAGTACTGTGCTCAGGAATAGGCTATTAGACAAGTCCTAGCTTGGTTTTCTGGTAACTGAAAATGGTAGTATCTGAAAAACCAGATTCGGTGTTGCCACTGATTTACTCAGTGTAAAGTGCTTAGTGTCACACGTGATTTTTGAACTGCTGAGAAGAACCCCATTGTGTGAGCCAGGACTGTTACCAAGCTTTACAGATGGCAGAGAGTGACAGAGGAAGCTGTTACTAGCTAGAGAAGCAGCGGCAGGTTATGCTGCACATGGCCCCTGGAAGTGGAACAAGTCTGTCTCTGAGACAGAAGTACCAAAACCACCCTTCCCATGTACCTGGGAGTGGAGAAGAATCCGGACATTAGCGCTTTTTTAACACAAAAGTGCAGTGTGGACTGTGTAGAGATTTCATTCCAAAGAAAATAAATGGAAGGTGCTGTATTTCATGATTCAGTCATTATTTGTATCACCTCACTTTTAAGACCCTTTTTTCCTGGCATTAAGATAATAGAAAACAAATAATAAAGAAGAGTGAAGCAACTTGAAAAACCTGGAGATGCTCAAGGTTACTCCACTTTCTGGTGGATGGCATTTCTAAAATGCATCGTGGGGCCATAGGAACGTGCTCCTGCTGTTACCCCAAGTCTGGGTTCTTTACTTGGTTTGCAAAGAGCCGAAACATGCACAGAGTCAAGATATTTCTTTATTTTATTTCTGTGCAGAGATGGGTAGAGGTGTGTTCATCCACTAAACCAGCACACTCCGAGTGATATTTGTAATGTATTTATATGTTACCTAAAGCAAAAGCTTTGATTTCTTACACTGCTCATTGGTCAGCACGTATTCATAGCTCTTTTTTATTGGTTCCTACACTCTCTCATCTTCATTTAAAGACATTGTATCCTCTTTTTTTTACTACCCATCTTCCATGAGGGGGGGGCTTTGTGAGTAGGAGGCTTCTACCTGAAGGCAGGTTTTTACCGTGTTAATGATGCTATAATGAGTATAGGTTACTTTTGAGCAACTTGTTTATGCAGTTTTGGAGTCAGCATATGTTTCCCTTATCTAGTTCTTGCCATTCTTTCGCCATCCTTCTCTTTGGTTAATTGTAATACATGTTTCTCTTATTTGGTTCCTGGCATTCCTTCACAGTCCTTTGGTCATTTGTAACACCGCTGCCTCTTGGACAAGCAGCAAGACAATAGAAGTGGCCTTCTATAATGGATGGCATGTAAGCAATCATTGTGCTTATAAAAATATGTAGTGTTTCCTATTAGGAGGAAAAGTTAGTGTCATCTTAATCACTGGGGAAAAAATCATTGCAGAGTCAGGAACTGCTCTGCAAAGCGTCTGTTAGTAAAATTGATTTTAGTTAAGCTGACTGAAGTTAATCTATTTTTATTTTTACCTGGTTTTTAAATTTACTTGAATTTCAGTTCTCCCATTAAATAGAGAAGTCTTTGTTTGCTGGATTTGCCACATTCTTCCTCAGTAATTCATGCATAATTTAAATTTACTTCCTTTCAAACAAATGGAGATGCATTGGTCTCAGAGTGACCTAAGTAAAGGGAATAAATGGCCCAATGTGCTTAAACTACAAGATTTATCAGAGGGTTTTATGTAGCATTTCTAGTAGTTCTCCAGTATCAATGGGTTTGGCTTCCTGGTAGAGATGTAGAGTTCCTATGGACAACGGCATAAGCAGCAAAATATTTGCCAGAAATTCCTTTGCTTCTAAATATTTTCATAGAATGAAAGTAGTTGGTGTTTTGAACTACATAAAAAGTTGAGTTTCTCTTCGTTTTCAATTACAGAACAAAGATTATTCACGTGTGATTTTCTTAACAGCAAAATGTATCATAGAAGTAGTTTTTGTCACGTATAAAAGTTACAGAAAGGGAAATGCAGAGAACATAGTGACTGATCATTTCTGGATATGTTAATTTCTTAATTCAATTTATTAGTGGAAATTTTTTTCTAAATCTAAATTGAATCTCACTTGTGCTTTCACTGATTAATTGTAGAATTTTGTACTTCTGGAATCATGAAAGAGGCTTTGGTAATTCATTTCAATATTGTTCGAGAGTCAAAAAGTAAGCATTCATGATACCTAGAAACAACAACATTAGTGCAGAAAATTTGTAGGTTTTATTTTCCAGAAGCTTTTTGTGGCCTGTGAAACATTCATGCACTTTTCTTAGCGATGAAAGTTGCTAAATTCTGATCAAAGAGTGACTTCAAATATTGCTTAAAACATTTGCACTCAATTCAGTTTGGACATACCAACCCTTTACCTTCTTTTCAAACACTTGCATGAAATTAATGTCTCCTCACTCGATCTCTTTATTTCACCATCTATTGAAGAAAAGCAATTCTGTAACTACTCGTACTGCTGTCATCAAGACAAGAGAAATTTCTAATTACATTTTTTTTATAAAAATCATATTAGGGCACTGAATATGTGATCATCTGTAATGTAATTTTGGGTCGTGCTTGTAATCCTTACTAGTAATGAAATAAAAGAAATTGGTTTCTACTTAATTTTTGTACAAATCAAAGGATTGTATATTGCTCTACATACAATCAGCTATTCTGTTCAGCTGGAGGCAGGAATTAATTTGAAAATTTCTCAATAACATTTTCCTTTTGAGATTTCTGTGAGAGTTTTCCTCTTCCTTAGTACAAGTGTGTGTATAAATACAGAAGGGTATGCGTATAGGATTGATAGAATGCAGGATTGATAGAATGCAGATAGAACTTGTACTAATTTGAGGTACCTGTTTAGTCTAGAAAAATAGCCATATTTTTTTCTGAGTTTCATTGTACATATGGAGATGTAGAATATTAAAGGAGATGCAGAAATCAGAATTGTGTGCACAGGCGTGCTGGCTTTGCACCAATTTGGTGGTTTTCTTTGCAATTTCAGTTGGTTACTAAGAGTGTAAATAGATTTATAGAATAATGGATTATTCTATAAATCTATTTAGAATAATCTAAATATTAGAGCTATTAGAAATGTCGAATGGTTGCCCCCCAGAGGTATTCCACTGTGCTTCTTGGAAAATGTGTTAGTAATTTCCTCTCGCTGTGGTTACTTTTCTCATTTTGTACTTGGGGATGGGTTGCAAAATTTGTTTGTGTCTCTGAGAGGAAATACAGAATTCCTAAAGAAAAGGGAAGGGTATGAAAAAAAAAAATAAATCCTTGTCTTTCAATTGAGAAGGAAAACAAGGAAATTATTTGCCTGTTCTTAGGTTCACCAGATTAATCCACTATCTTGGATGACCATCTTATCTGTTGCCTATTGTAAAAATACTGATGAAGACACAGTACCTTTATACAAGGGCAGCCCTCCTCCTCCTCCTCTTGTGACTGCCAATACAGAAAGTTTAACTTTTGTTCCACTACATCTAGTTCTTGTGTTCACCTATATGACTTCTCTGAGTCAGTTCCAAGTTTACTGAAGTATCTGTTTGCATGATCTTACTGAACACAACACAGTTCAATGTCAGAACACACCTTGTGTCAGTGACAAAGGACAAAGCAAACCTTTCAGCTAACCAGTGACACAGGTAAAACCTTCTGCATTATAGTGCTTCTCCAAGTAAAGCTCAGACTGAATATACTAACTTGGGCATCTTCATGCAAGAATGCTTTATGCCAAGGCGCTGCTCAATGCTTTTCATTGCTTCTTCAATGTTTAAACTGAGCAGGAGGAATTTTCTAAGGTATTTTAGAGGCTTTGTTGGTCTTCTTAAAAATTCATTTCCTAATAATGAAGTTCCATAATAAATGAATGCATTAATTTTTATGGTTTTGGTTGTTTTAATCTTAAGAGAACATATCTGAAATGCAGTTTTGCGTTTTGCTTTGGCCCGTGGATTAAGACTGCCTTTATTGTAGAATTTTACTGTGAAGATGTAGGAGAAAACTATTTTTATATTTCTGCTTATGGATAAAAATATGAAAAACACAGGTCTGGTTTTTATACTAATCCTGTGTACAATCCATCCTTTGAGTTCACTAGTCATATTACTGTAAATCAGAAAATAATATTTGCCTTTAGCAACAAAAAAATGCATCCCAAATTACATATTGTAGCATGTGTTGATATATAACCTTCAGTAGCAGTTTGTCAGAAGTGTATAATTAGTGGTTTTGGAAAGGAACTATTTGTAGGAATTCTCTGGTTGGTTTGCTTTGTGTATAGATTCTCAAAGGATTAATTGAACTGTTGGTTGTAGGGATACAGTTCTTCCTGGTATCAGTGAGAATTATGCTTCTAGGTGTGACGGGAGTTTAAGCTGATATTGTAGTAGTGATTAATTCATGTTTGCAATTAATTATCGGCTTTTGATCTGTAGAGTTTAGTTGTTCAAGGGGAAGGATGCTAATAGCTTGTTTTTATTCTGTGCTTAGAAAACAAATCTGCTTTCAGCCATTAAAAAAAAATAAACATGCTTACTGAATCATTTGTCCATCTTTATGTCTTAGCTGCTGGATCAGACTTCTGCAGGTCTCACGTTTATGTTTTTTAAGTATCTCTTGGCTCCTCCTCACACTTTTACTACTTCAGTGGTACTATTAGCAATTTGGCTTGCTTCCCAGGGCTGACATGGGGACTGGAGATCAGGGATAGCTCTGGTCAGTGGGCTGGATCACATCTGCCTTCCTTGTGACTGTAAAGCAGTCATACAGATGGTGATAACATTGTGTGTACCTGCACCACTGCCACCTGCACCAGGAGATATGTTTAGTTCCTGGTACTCACTCGCATACTGTTGGGTTGCAGTGAAGAGCTGTCATAGCTTCACTCTCCACTATTCTGGAGCCAGAAGATAGAGGCATTGTGTCCTTTTTCCTTTGTTGTTGTGTTGGACTCCTCTCTGGGTTCTCAGGTTTCTGTTACCCCATGTAGGAGTTCAGCTCATTTTTTGGTCATGAAAGGAAAGGTCCTTTAAAATAGCTTAGTCTGCTTTCTACATTTCTTTAAAAAAAAAAATAAAAAATTCCCAATCTTGTAACGTCTATAAAAAAAAAAAAAAAGCTCATAAATAAAATTAAACTCTCCTACTTCAGTCCCACTGTGGTTGCCATTGTGCTTTTGAGTCAGTTGCCAGGTGTTCACTGCAGCTAGCCAGAGACTTGTGCCACTAGGAAATAAATTGGCAGAGACAGCCTCTACCTTTTGAAGTGACTGTCACTGAAAATTTTTATTACTGCAAGTAGGCAAGTTGTTTTATGACAAGAAAAGACTTTGGAGTTGTGGAGGAAAGGAAGGGGTGGTGTTGGACACCTCGGTGCTATTTATTTCTTGCAGAAATAATAGCAGTAATGTGTTTATTGGAGCAGGGCTGAGCACACCTTGGGAGATAGAAAAGCTATTTAGCAAATTTTCAGCTTTGCATTTAGAAAGAGACGTAGGGGATAGGTCTGCCTGCTGCAGGCTGGTTCTCAGTTCATGAATTCCTGGCACCCATCTGTGTGTCATACAGCTGCACTAGACCTCCGTACAAAGTCAGCCGTGTCTGCTTTGGACAACTTCTCCCTCACATTATTCCCGCTTGCTAGTGAAGTATTATTCAGCCTTGAATTCACCCATATGATGAATATTCATTTCACAGATAATTATCGTCACCCCTGAACAGCTCCACTCGAATAAACCAAACATCTCTTGCCACCGATCATTTCTGTCACTGTTTTGGCAGCATGAAGCTTATGGTTCCTCATGCTTTAATAATGTTCCATCATCTGTGGTATCAGATTCGGGTCAAATGACCATGATGAGGGTTAGAAAACTTAACCTTTATGCAATGGTTGATGTCTTAGGAAAAAGAAAGAGAGGCACCTGCCACTCATCTTTCCACGTGCTGCCTTAAATCCCGCACCAGCACAGTGGATGTAAACAAGGTGCTTCTTTGCTACAACTGGTCGCTCGAATTTAAATATCTGTTGTGAACAAGTGAGTGCTCAGACATTGTATTCCAGTATTTTCAGGTTTTTCCTCAAAGACTGTACTTAGTAAAAGAAATCTCAATCCTTAAATTGTCTGTGGTAATGGATTTATCTAGACTGTCAATTGAGTGGAATAATGTTGCTAGCGTGTTTTATTTCGGTTTTATGATGCTTTTATAAGAATTGCATGCATAAAGTATATTTTTAATAGCTAATAAGTCCTACTGAAGGAGAAAAAGGAACGTAAAGTCTGTTTTCTTTCTTTTGTGTAAATATTATTATTAAAATGAATAAAAGAGCTAAATAAAAAGTAACTACTGTAACAGCAGTAAGAGTTCAGTTAGTGTCTGAAATGGTTAGAGTTCAGTAGCAGATGCTTTGCAAGTGACATATTTACTGACTTGGTGTCTTTGGCAACATTCAACACAGTTTTACACTGTATGTGTCATTAATGGTAAAAATTAGCCTCCAAACATGCTTAACAAATCTGCCTGTTACAGTCTGAGCAAACCAGGCTGTGAGATGACAACTGTATTCAACAGGAAGACACTGACTTGGGAATTTCTGGCCAGTATCTCTGAAGACTTCCAGTAGCAGTGCATCAGCAGGCTGCTTCTCGTTCAGTGTTTTGTTTTCTGTCCCGGTGTCTGTCTGTTCATTCCTCATTTAGAACTGAAATCAGGCAGGGAGATCTGGGAAGGGGACAGCGATGAGGGGATGTGCCTGCTTTTCTGAATGTCTGCCTTGTTGGCAATGAGCACTTTTTATTAGCCTGGTGAAAATGATTCTTTGTCCTTTATTCACTTTCTTCATTGCTACACAGCAGCTCACGCTGCTCATCCTTCTTGGGTTTGAGTCTTCTTCATGGACCACTGGGTCCAAGCCCTTCCTTCCCTCCTCCTCCCCGCTTCCCCCTCCACTGGGAGCTGTGTCGTTCAGAAACACTTGCTCCTAATCCAGTGCTGAGTTCTTCATATCTTTACTGAAATAGAAATAGGACTGGTTTAGAAGAGTTCTGTCTGATTAGAGTCAAGCCAGAGAGGATCTTGCTATGTTTTCAGAGAAGTGATTTAAGCACCTACAAATAAGTGTTGGTTTTGGGTTTTTTTCGCTCAGAAGCACTTCTGGATGTGCTGCTTGCATCCTTTGCCAGTTGTCCTGCTCAGCTGTGCTGTTTATTTCCCATTTGCTCTGTCACTGCTGTGTCTAATATCGGACACAGTGTGAGATGGTGCAGCTCAGGAAATGGTGAAGCAGCTGGTAGGGAAATGAGACAATACCAAATGGTGGATAATGTGAAAGGAGGCGAAATCCACATGTGACTTGTAGCCAATGGGGAACTGTTTCTCGTGAAGACTCTTAACTCAGCAGGTTTGCATGATAAAAATTTAATAGGAAAAAAACAATGGAAAAGAGCTTTAAGGTCCATTTAAAACAAAGCTGTCTGCTAGAAAAAAACCTTTGTACAAAAGGATATTTTAGCTTTTTTTTTTTTTTTATCTGAAACCAATTCCTTATGTAACTGGATATTAGCTTTTATTTTTTTCTGATAGATCTCTTCCCCCCTGACGTAAAATAGTTAACACTGAGGGCAAAAGAGGCACTAAATTCTGTCGACTATCACTAAGTCTCTCTAGCCTGCAGAGTTTGTCACATAGGGAATTTGTTTTATGTGTTGAGTCAAGATTGTGAAGTTTATGGGTACATGTTTTTTCTCTTTTGGGTTTGTTTCCCCCTCCTGAATACAGTGGTTGTACACGTGAGCTGTGCTCTTCGGTGTATGAAATAGTTGCTGCTATGGAGGACAGCTACCAGTAGAGCTGAAGGGTGTTTTTATCGAGGAAAACCAAAACAATTGAGACACTTAGTGCTCCTGGAGCGTTCTGGCTTTTAGATCCCCAGGACGATTCAGAATCGCTCAGGTGCAGGATGGGGCTGTCTTCTCGATGTCAAGACACCTCTCTCTGTGGTGTGCATTAAAGCACATGAAGGTTATACAAAGCAAAGGTGTATTGGGGTATTTTTCCATTTTAGCTGTGGCCTCAGTGTTCAAATTCATCTCTGTACATTCTTTTAGCAGTGTGTATAAATGTCTTCGAACGCGGTTTAATACACAGTTGCTCTCATTTTTGCTTGAATCTGGTATTTCCCCAGAGTCTCTGTTTTGAGTGCTTCTTCCCTTATGTGTCCCTTTACTGATCATGGCTTAATTACATTTTAAGTGCCTTCTGTGTTATTGTCTCCACCACCTCAATTAGTTCACTTCCAACTGTGTGAATTTTTTAATAAGGAGGCACAAAAAATTTCCAGCACTACAGAACGTGAGTTTTGCTTATCTGCCTGTGACAAGCTTTCCTTCAGGGCACGGAAGAGTTTATAGGGCCACTGTGGGCTAATCTTCTAGTGCCCTTTTGGTTTGATCTATTTTCTTTGGGTTAGAGTACTCAGATGCTGTGGAGGCTCATAACTTTGACTCCTCCCAAGCCTCACTGATCAAGCAGCTTGGCACAACCAAGAATTATGGTGAGCTCACAGGCTTTGAGTTGGCTATTGCTACAGAATACAAGGTATGTTAGTTGTGAAGAAGGCCACTGGTGTGCATCTTCTTTTCCACAAATAAAATGTAATTTTTATGGGGAATGCTAATACTGTGGGCAATTCCTCCTGTGTTTTTCAGCCTGTTAAGATCCAAACAAATTATTTCATTTTCTGATTTCCTTTTCAAAATTCATCTGTCAAAGTTGTTAACAACTTCTAGCTGTCTTGTATTAGGTATTCAGCCTCCTAACCATCCTAATGCACATTGGCAATACAAATATATCCATTTATTTGGTGATGAGAGGGGTTTGGTTTTAGTTGTGGATAGTCAGCATTATCTGTGATTTGCATTAATGTAAATTTATTCAAGCCAGTTTTTAAGGACAAGCCATCACATTTTAATGCTTACCAGTGAGTGACTTGTTACTTCCCAGGTATCAATTATATGGCTGTGTCTGTATGAAAGATAAAAATGCCATGTGGTTAAATCACAGGCTGGAGTTTTCAAAGTCAGTAACTAGAATACCTGCTGAAATGAGTATTATATATCTAAATAAGCCTCTTAGTATTATAAAATAATTAGAATTCATCTTCAGAAAAGGCAGGGAAATCAAAAAGGTCTGGCAAAAAAAAAATAAAAAAATAAATGTAGCCAAGTGCTCCTACCCACATAAAAATACAGGGACTTCTGGAGCTCTGCCTCAGTTCTTGAGATGGAAAATTTTGTAGTTACTATATTAAATGCTTCAGAACTTCACCATGCTGATACAAATGCCTCAGGAGTTTCATCTTTCCTTGGATGTTCATTTTAGGGTAAAATATGTTTTAAGAACTGTTTATTTAACTTAAGTAATAATGATGCTGGGGGATGTTGATGTAAGATTGCCACGGTGTATTTGCTGGGGGTGTACTCCTGGAATGACTCTGCTGTGTTTGGCTGAGTTACTTTGATGCATCTTGGTGGTATAAAACCAGAAATGACCCCATTTTATAGTCCTGAAACAGAATGTAATGGTTTTCATCATTTGTACAAGTGCTTATAGAAATATAGTGTAAAAGAAATGATATCTGGAAATAGTAGAAAATTAAATAAAGGTCTTGGAAGGAATTTAGTTAGACAGTTGAAGAATGGTAACTGTGATTTTACGTATCAAAAATCAGATGCACAAACCCAGTTATTTCCATTAAATTGTTTTAATATTACTTAAACTGCCACAGAGCTGACCTTTACGTTTGAACTGCTGTTACTGAAGTCCCTTTGGTAAACTGAACACTTGCAGCAAGAAGGGAGAAGAAATGGTCAGAAATTTTTGAAGGCAGTTTAATCTCTCATTTCTTGATTAGATGGAACATTTGATGCCAAACCCCTCTAGAGGGTTTTTTTGTGGGGGGAAGAGGGGTTATTTGACTGACAAGCTGTATCCCCTGTTGGCTAATCAAATGGGACGGATGTGCCAAGCTGCTTGTCATATGTTCTCATTGATGTTGGATTGGCAGCTGGGTGTAATTGGATGTGAATAGGAGTGCAGAAGAGGTTGTGCACATGCGTGCGCTTGCTGTCTTCCTTCTTCCAAGATTGCTCTGAAGGATATATTTGTTGGTCTAGGTGATACTTAGCGGTTCAATCCCAATGAAAGAATATGCTGCTTCCATAGGAGATGTTGATTTATTAAGATCATGTAAGATCATTGTGCAGCACATGTAAATTTTTGACAGATCTGGAAAAATAAGAAGGGGGGAGGGGGGAAGGCCAAATACCTACACCTCTAATCTGAAACAGGGCAAAGTCAAACTGTTTAGTCATCCTAAGCTCTAATAGGGCTATCTTGCAGTATTAGTTGATTTGATTACACACTAAAAAGCAGTTAGTGAATGTCTGGGGAAAATGGAGTAATTTAGCAGTAAAGTATCAATTTGTGGGTTGGATTTTCAAAATCATGGAAACAAAGTTGGATTACCAGTTGTATTGTTGAGGGATAACCCAGTCTCTCTTTGATAAACCTCACCTAAGAGATGGTTTTAAAATGCTTCGTAGCACTCATATCAAGTTCCACGATAGGGATCTCTCCAGCAGTCTGGGCAGCCTGGTCTAGCTTGGACCTCCTTTGATCAGGAGCATGTGCTGTTGACTGCCAGCACTCCTGATTTCAGTTATTTAAAGATCCTACATATTCTAAACTTACATTCTTCTATATCTTTGCTTACATATACCTAGTATTTCCCATACATACATGTGTGTATATATATGTGTGTGTGTGTGAAAAAGCAAGAGAAAGAAGTATAAAACAAGGTAGAGTATTCTGCAGATGTCAGACATCCCACCAGGAAAACAACAGATGAAAATTTCAAATGTTGGCTCCATTAAATAGTCTTTTTAGCTGAGGCTGATGGGGAGAGGTGTCTGATGTACTGTCAGGATTGACAGCATTTGTGGTGTTGATCCCCAAGATCTGCAGAGGTTGGCCAGCAGTTTGTGTGTGTCTGCTTGCTGTGACCAGCAGACTGGGTGACACTGACACTTGTCAAGCTGTAAAAGGTAAAATCAATAATCAGAAAGAGTCGAGTATTTATGTTTCTGAAATATGTAATACTTGTTCTGGCTCATTATGCTTCCTGAATTCTCAAAAATCACAGCAAATAGTTCACCCTTCCAAGCTGTGAGCGTCAAGATATACAAAGATACTCGGTCTTGCTGCTGCTGTCTTTTGTCTCTCACTAGCAGCTCTCTCCCTTTTGATTTTTCTTGGCCATTTTCTGCTTTGGATTTCTAGCAGATTCCTAACAGAAAGGAGGAGAATACATATGCTAATCCTGTCTGAGGTTTGCTGGTGTGGAGGAGACCACTTTCTTCTGTTGAATCTCCTCTGCTTCATCTTTTTCCATGCAGGCCCAGCCACGTGCTTGGGGGTGGTGGAACACAGAACAAGCAGCACCCTCCTCCTCTACACACTTTTTGCCCCCATGTCCTAGTTGCTTTTTAGTTTTCCTAACCCTTCTGCTTGCAGAATAAGTAAAGCCTTCCTTATTTCTGTAACTTTTACTATGACAGAGTGATTGCAAAAGGTGAAATACAGCATAGATCTGCCATTCACACACCAGCTTCGTAGAAAGCTCCTGAGATGAAAACAAAAGCAGTCAGAGTGTCTCATGCTCTGCCTTGAAGGTGAGTGTAATAGCCTGGCTCTGACAGGCTGCCAAGGGGGAGTTGCAGGCTGTGGGGCACTGCTGATGGGCTCCTGCCCTCCAGCTGATGGCTCAGAGCAGCTCCTGGCACCTGGTAGCCCAGGAGAGGTTGTTACTTCTGTTCTCATTGCTTCTGTGATGGCAGCACAGTGGCAGCAGCCCCTGGTCCCCGTGCTCTTGCACACAAGCCTGTTTGTTCTGTAAACAGGCAAGGTGATGCTGGTGATGGCCTTATACACGTCACTCCTTCCTTAAGGAGCTTGTCTCTAGGTGCTTAGTAATACCTTCTCAGTTGCAAATGCTTACTCCCGATTTTCAGTATTTTTAACAGTTTTTCAGCTGGACTGTGAGCTGTATCAGTGCAGTCTTGCAGAAGCCTTCCTCTCACATGTGCTGTATTGTAGATGTGGCACTTCAGGGCATGGTTTAGTGGTCATGATAATGTTGGGTTGATGGTTGAACTTGAACTTAGATGTCTTTTCCAACCTTAATGATACTATGATATCCAAAATAACTCATTCACTGAAACTGGCACAGGGTGATACAAACTGCCTGCCTCCTTCACTGTCTGCCCTCCTCCATTCACGTTGCTTCAGAGGAAGAAAAGCTTTGATGCTCATGTAGCTTAAGTAATGGTTTGCCTATAATTTTAAACGAGCAACAATTTTGATATTTTTAGAAACAAAAGACATATTTTAAAAATATTTTTTAAACCAAAACTGTTGGTAGAATTTAGTTTCATATTTCCATCTTCAGTTCTAATAGAAAGTGGTACCTGTCATGAAACGTCCAAGACTGATGTTTGAATAGAAGTGATTCTGCTTTAAATGTAACTGCATTAAGAAATTACTGCCAGAAAAGCATCTCTGAGTAGAATCCAAGTTAGTAGGGATATAGCAACAACCTGAGTGTAATTTGAAGAATGTTGGTATCCAGCTTACACTCTGTTTAATAATTATGTCAATCTTGCTTCTCTTAAGTGCCATACAAACTTTGAAACAAGTTGGAACTACAACATTAACTTTGCCTGTTAAGAATTGTAAAGCACAAGTACACAAATGCCAGAACTTGTAACTGAAAAATGATTTCAGAACCAAGGAACCTCTAAAATTATTGGAAGAAAATTGTAATGCTTTTCTCTTAGTGTTTATGGAAACAGAAAGTCTTTTTTTTCTTGAAAATTTGTGATGTCCTAATAGATTTTTTGGAATATAGAGAATGAAATTTTAATTGAATGCATTGTAAGACAAGCTTTTCCAAACTCTATTTCAACTGTAACATTAGAAGAACTTCATTTATCCTCACAAATGATATTGAGGTTCTTTCTCATCTGTGATAATTGGATTTATTTTTTTTTTCTTCTTGTCTTTAATGGGGTAAAGTTACTGTGGTCATTATTTGAGATTAAGCAGGTTTCCTTTATCAGAAAAGTAGGTTAAACATTAACTCCTGGCACTTGCTATGGTTTTCTAACTCTAAAATTCATTAAAGGAGAGATATTTATGAGTACCTGCAATAGAAATTTCTCTTCAACAGAATCTTGTGAATAGACGTACTATACCTCATAAAAGCCCACTTTAGGAACCAGAAAGACTCCAGCCAGCAATACTTAAGATATATTTGAATTTGAAGCATTAAATTCCTAGTCAATCTGATAATGACTATGTTTCTTCCTAAATTAAACAAAGACCCACTACAGCCACATTGTAGCTCCAGAAGCCTTCTCTCTGATGTCTTGCTAGTTACCCATGGAAAACGACATCTCTAATATAAAAAATGTCCAGTGATCTACAAAAAGAATATTCCATTTCTGGGGAGAGACAAAGTTTATCTGTGTCCTCATAGGATCACGATGATTTCTGAATGATCAGAATTTGAGAAATGCATTTCCTTATTCATGTTGAATTTAACGGTAATAAAAAGTATCTGAGAAGTCCAGGAGCATTTCTAAAAATAGGTTCTGTCTACTCCTGCCCTCTTTATTTAGGCTTGAAGAATTAGTCGAAAGAATACACTGGAAAGATACTTGCCATGAGGCATTGGTTGGAACCTCATCCTCTGGGAAGGAGTGAGGAGTAGAGAGTTTCTTTCTTTTTCATAAATTTCACAAGCCAGACAATTTCCTGAAAGCACATCCTCCTTTCCTAATCCCTTAGCTGCCTGATCTGCACATTTCATGAAACTCCTTAGTGTTACAGCAGGCTCTGATTCCTCTTTTATTCCTACTTTATTTGTTATTACTGTTATTTTTAACTTCTAGCATCTCTGGTGGTAACTGGAGATTACTGTAAGAAAATAAGCTACACAGATAAGAGAATGCAAGGAAAAGCTGAAATACAGTAAAAGAAAATGTGCAATACAATGCATTTGACAGACAAGTATAAAAACCTCAAATGCTATCTTTTGTTCACTTATAGGTATATCACATTTAAATAAAATAAATACAATTGAGAATCTGTTTTGGACTGTGGTAATAGTGTAATTGGTGATAAGCATGAGATTCCTAAAGCAATACACTTCTGCAAATTAATTGATTTTTGGCTGCTTTTTCAGTGATTCTCATACTAATGGTTACTGAATCTTAATGTCTTTGAATTATATGGTCCTAGGAAAGATCTGGTATGTTCTCAATGTGGAAACAGGAAAGATCTTAGACTAAATGAAATGTGAACACACAAAGACATTCACCAAGTTATTTAGCAGGTTGTGTAACAGACATCTTTATGAAGTAGTTTAACATCTCTGCCCATTTAATTCTCAAGTCCAGTGTACAGCCAGTAAACCATGGTCCTCAGGTGAGAAATGAGAAATTTTAAGGGCCGTTGAACACACCGAATTTAGCAGAGTGCTCAACAGCCCTCAAAATTTCTCATTTAGGAGGGTGCATATGTATTGCTTCCAGAAGTGCGAATGAACTTCACTTTCCCCACTTGATTTATATTTCTTCCTCCCTCCACCCGCCCAGGTCTCTTGTGCCACGAGTAGCTTCTCTGCCTTTTTTCTCATTTTCAAATGTGTACAACACTCTTGCTTATTAAACCGTTGGCCTAAGTCCAGAATGTGAAACAACATACACAAGTTCACGATGTAACACTAGAAAATCTCAAACCCTACACCAGCCTCAAAACTGCCTTGTTAGGATGTTTTTTCCCCTACGTTCCCATTATCACTTCTTCAGACATGACCTTGGTAATCAACATAAATGTGACACTATTCAGGTTAATGTATATTATTTGACTTTCTGAAATTCCTTCCGTTATTGTTCAGGATTTTTCCATTCCCAGACTGATATTTTTGGTATTTTCAGATAACCTCCAGTGTGAAAGAAGGAGACTGCCCCAAAATAAGTACCAATGATTTAAACTTCCAAGATGTTGATATTTTCTCCTTACCTTTTGTGTTGCTTAGAATCCTTTATAATAGTTTTACATCTGTAGAGATAGAGCAATTTATACATTTTCTTCTGGAGAATTGATTTTGTGTGCATTTGGGTGGGAAGGATCCTCAGAGTAAGAACCACCTCATACCAAGAATCAAGGATAAAATATATTTGTGAACCTAAGAGACTTTTAAAATGCACAAGTCAGAAATGCTTAATTACATGGTAAGAGTTCCTAAAAGGCACGTAGTAGCAGCCTATGAAACTATTCCAGTTTATAAATACTCTACATTTTTCTAGAAGCTCTTTCTCTACTTGAACAGATAGGTTGAGTAAGTAATTTAAATAAGTATTTTCTGCAATTCTTTCATGTTAGTACAAAATAGCATTTTTCCATAAGGGAACAGGAAAATCTGAAAGGAAGGCTCTTTACACACATCTCTGTTCATACATTGCTTTTGTGGTTCTCTCTTATCTACTTTCTTTGGACAGTCTTCTCTTTATTTTAAATATTTATTTATCAAAATAAATATTTATTTACTTTCCCAGTTACTTGTTTGAAATAAGCAATATTCTTGGCAAATAGCAACAGTGTGGAAATTCCACAAGTCCTGCAAGTCCATGAAGCCTGCAGAAATACTGAGTTGAAGAGCAGGACCTCCTGGTCTTTTATTTGTGTAATTTTTTATTACTACTTTTCTTTTTTTTTTTTGCCTGTGCCAGAAAAACAAAAGAGTTGCAGAAGGAATAGCTGGCCCACAGTTACTCCAGGCCATGCAAAGCACAGGGAAATAGTCCTGAATATGCAGTGGGCTAAATGCTTTATATATGCAAGAAAATCCTATCTGTAAGTTGTTAACTGGTGGCTAAATTGATGCTGTGGTAAATATTTGGTGAGCGTATCTGGAGATTTCAGTAGCACTCTGTTGGCGAACAAAGTCAGAGCAGTGTTAGAGTTGGCTGCCTCTTGAGCTGCCTAATTCTTACATCAACACAAGCACCTTAAATAGGAAAGGTAACATGGGCCAGTGGGGTCAAACTTCTCTTTAACTGCTCATCTCTGAAGACTTTTTTTTCAGGAAAATTAATTTGCTTAAAGGTAGAAAGGATCTGTTAATTGAAATGCTGATTTATTTTTTTTAATACACCCAACCTCCTTTCCTTTTCTTGATCATTAGAAACTTGACATTTCCTTTTACATTATGTTTTGTAAACAGGAATTAATATCAAAGAGGGGTAAAATACTTGTGTTTTTAATGGTTGTGTTACAACAGGCTCCACGAGACTCCAGAGGTGACAATCCCGCCATGATCTTCTATATACATTCATAACTGCAACCTTTTTATTCTCTGTCAACAGTTCATGCAAAACCTTGAATTTCTTGTTAATATTTCCTCATTTCTCTTGTGACCATGTCTTTTTGTTAAGACTAAGTCTGTGGTAAATGCATTTGGACTTTATCTCCTTGTCGAAATAGGTAGTATTTTAGGTAACAAAGTTAGATACGCAGACTAAAAGCAGACACTTTGGGCATTTTAAGTGCTTCTCAGAAAAGGCATCCCATGGGAGTTAAAATACTGCAAAGGCTTGTAGACTTAACAAGTAAACTATTAAGGCATCATAGTGTGTTAGACTTCAGTTGAATACGAGTTATCGTATTAAGCAGCAACTTTCTTTTGCTCCACCAAAAAAAAAATTAGCTAAAATATTGAATATGTTAGCTGCTACATTTTCAATTAGCATATAGACTGAAGGGTAAATTCTGTGCTACTTAAACGTATGTAATCTGTTCAGCATTTGTGAGGTTTGCTGGGGTGAATCTTCCCCTTGGCATATGTGATTGCCAACAGGGAAAACGCGGGCTGCAGGCTGGTAGGGGCAGACATGTGCCCGGAGTGGACATCCGTGTAGAGAAGTGTCTCCATCCTTCCTCCCTGAGGACTTGGCACCGGCTGACACGGGTCGTGAAGTTATGAAAGATTTGCAGTTATGGGGAAGTTCCTCTGCTGGTGAAAATAAGTAGAAATCTGCTTTGAAGGGGAAGGAGGTTCAGAAGATGCATCTTGAGATCACAAGGTATAGTTCATTCAACAGAGGCATACTCTAAGAACCTTGTGTGGTTGTAGTACTTCACAGAAATCGAAGTTAAAAAATAAGAATAGTACTGATTTTTGGGAGAAGTGGGAAAAAAAAAGTTACGGAGCAGTTTGATTGGAGGTTATTTCTCCAGTGTGGACCTCAGACAAAACTGAGACCAGTATTAAGACTGATAATTAATCCTGTTGGCTTCCTTATTTCATGAGGAAAGAATTAAGTGTGTTTTTCAATATAAATTGTCCTTGATGTACATCAATAAACTATCCCCCTTTGGAAGTACCTTCTCATTAGCACTTATGAGCAGCACTAAAGACCTGCTAGTGTCTTTAAACACAACTGTCCAAATGTATGAGCCTAATTTACTGTCCTTGAATCTTATATGGTTTTAGCAGCTAAATCTTAATTTTCTTTGATAATCTACTTCTTTAAATGGCAGTATACATTTATTTCTCTTTTTAATGTCATCTGCTAGAGCGTGTGTTAACTGTCAGGGATATTTGATGGAGTAGGCAATCTGGGCTGTACCCTGCGTGTGACAAGCCAGTTTATTGCTAGTTCTGAGCTAATTGCCAGCAAGATTTGGCTTTCACCTTTCTTTCAGAGCACAGGTGCAGTACGTGGAGTGAACCTCCTGTCACTTTTTTAGACTAGCTCAGCTCAATTGAGCAGAACTTTAAATCGGCTGTTTCACAAGAAAGCGTTGACTCACCTCTTTGTTATTGAAAAATGCTTGGTTAGAGTGGTATCCACAACCCCAGTCTAAATGGGCAGTGTAGTCCTTTCCACGGTGGAGTAGAATCAGCCTGCTTATATGATTCAGTCTGTATTTCATCACTATCAGGCTCTGGGATAGTAATCTAGGATTGTTGCTGTCTTATTAATTCCTGATTTATGTCCAGGTCCTTTTTGAATTTGGTGAAGAAAAAATAAGAACTGGCATGCACCATTTGGATCCCTATTTTGTATAAAGATGATTTTACTCATTTAGTGCTGTCAACAAAAAAAAAAAAAGTGATGGAGCTGTGGTGGTTCAGTGTCCAATAACAATATCTGCGTTTTGTGTCATACAATGGTCTGTGTTGTCTGGTTAAACCAAATGTTTGTTTTCTACATAATAGGTGATTTAAAAAGATATTTAAAAATAGGTCATTATATGAGCAACACTGTACTTAGTTAGACCCAGTAACTTTCTGTGAGATTGCCTCTCTGTTTCCATAAGCTATGAAAATTTCAGCAAAACAGGACTTCTCTGAAGGTTGCATGTTTTGTGTTTGACATCTTAGCCATAGGGGAAAAAGTAAATTTTTCCAGGGGCTCTTAGAGGTTTCAAAGTCTCTCTTGCAAGCATCTGTGTAGGGCTGAGAACCAGAAGCATCCAGTCTGCCTTGAAATACTTATCCGCATTCTTTCTACCAATCAGCCAAGTGCCAGTTTTAAACAGGCCCCAGAGCATGAAGAACACTGCATTGTAATGGCAGATAAAGTTCAAATGCCAAATATCCCCTCTACTGCAAAAGGTATGCAGCTGCTTCCCAGCATCTTGGCTGTTTTATCCAGCCATCCTCTCAAATTTCATGGTCAGCCTCAAGGCATTTGAGAGACTTGGAGGACAGACTAGCGAAGGTGGTAGATGTTACAGCTTCTCAAGTGTAGGGAAGAGATCGAGCCCACCTGTGAAGAAAGGAAAGGGATCAGAGCAGTGATGGAGCTCTCTGGAGGGCCCTCACCTCTGTCCTGTTGCTCTAAAAGGAGCAGGAACACAGTGGTTAGCCAGTGCTGCTGGGATGGGCAGTCACAGCAACAGGGAGACAGGGTGACTTGCCAAGTCACTTTGCATGCAAAAGTGAGGCCATGGCCACCTCTTTCTGTTTGCTGCCCACCTTCTTTCCCTGCCCTCTGGAAAAGAGGTTGCCATTCCCTGAGCTGAAAACTCAGGAGACCTTCAGGGATGTTTTGATAGAAAATGGAAGATGCACAAAGATTGAGCCACCTCAGCATATTCTAGCTTAGTGTTTCATTTGTAGAGTTTGGTTGATACCTTCAAGAAAATACCAGGGCCCTTTGCTGTTTCGGAGAGCATGCTTAAAGTAAGAACCGTTCCTCTCGCTGCCTGGTAAGTGGATTAGTTTGGTAAATTAAAGCTTTAGTTAGGATGACAGTAGAAGAGAGTATTTGTCCTCCATCTCTATCAATGACTCTTGTCTCTAATGTTTCCTTTCTAGAAATTGAAAGAATACTGTATGCATGTTTGAGATTGTATTTAGTCTCTCAAGATGGCATCCCGGGTCTGATGTTCAATTAGGGAGTGCAGTTCTGTAATCCTTATTTAATTAGAACTCCTTGTCTTACTCCCTGGGAGTTGCATTTGTAATTGGCTTCTCACAAGTGAGAATATGCAGAGGCAACCTCAAAGGGAAGCTGTAGTTTGCCACTGTCTGGTACTTATCTGTGGTTCTTCGAGACTGTTTTCACTGCATATTCACATTATGGGTCCTGTCCACCTTCTGTTTGTCCTCGGATTTCTGCTGCCCTACAGTTGCGGTGTTTAGCAACAATAGCTGAAGTATTGAGCACTGTACAACTCTTTAAAATCTCTGATGGCTTGGTGTCACGAGATGGTGCTTGTACAGTCCTAGTAGTCACTGCTCTTCTAGGAAGTTCCTGTAGGTCACCAGCACTGGAGAACCAAAACCCACTGGTGTGAATATGCAAGGACAGCACTCTCAAAGAGCGAGCCATTGGTAAGTACCCTTTCTTTTTTTTTTTTCCTGTGATTAACCAAATATATCAAACATTATTTTGCAAATTTGCTACGCTTTACCTGTGACCAAAAAGTACTGAGATTGATTTTAGAGCTGTTGCCTTTCTGTCAAAAACTAAGAAAGTATCTATATTTGTAAGTGCTCATTTCAGCTGTAAATTGATGTGCTGCTGTCAGTGTGCAGGTGTGTACATATATTTGAGCTCTAATATGTGTTTCTATCAGACAAAAAGGCACAATTACAGTGCAGTATGATCTATTTCACAGAATTGCACTCTTTTAGTTGTATTATAGTAGGTTAGATAGAGTGAGGCACTGACCAAAAAATGTCTTCTAATAATATTAACAACGTTAATTCTCAAAACAGATTCTCTGAAAGAAAATCACAAGTATATTGTGTTTCACTTCTAAATTTTTTTTCCGAACTTTTGTTTTTTCCAGACATGGAATTCTGTGAGACTCCCCATATTCTGTGCTCTGGCTACCAACCAGATTTACACGGTGTAGCCGAGCACAGCTACCCACTGGAGGTGGGCTCGGATGTGGACACTGAAACAGAAGGCGGTGCGTCCCCGGATCATGCCCTGAGGATGTGGATGAGGGGGATGAAATCCGAACACAGCTCCTGTTTGTCAAGCCGGGCTAACTCAGCCTTGTCCCTCACTGACACTGACCATGAAAGGAAGTCTGATGGGGAGAATGGTAATAAAGAAATGCATCTAATGTACTGAACAGCAGTAGGAATTTATTTGAAACTTTCTTCTTTTTTACTTTCCTTCTTTTTTTTTTTTTTTTTTTTGGTTTTCTTTTTTTCTTCCTTCCTTCTTAGGACTCCGTATTATACGAAAGGTGAAAGAGTTGTTTGGTGTGTGTATTGTATTTAGAGTGTAGATGGAAAATAAGACAAAAAAGTGAAACAATGTTTTCGTTAAAACATCATTCTCTTCTAGAGCCCACTTACTTTCCTGCAGTCTCCATTTTTGTGTCATAAGACGTTTATCATTTGACTTTAAGTGGCCTATGAATTAGGCTCTGAAACAAATCTATATATAGAATCATAGGAAAAAAAAATCAGAGAACATGTACATTTATATCACATTTTGTGTGGAATTGATACTGCACATGCTGGCTTCTGGGTGTAGCTTTAAGACTCTACAGCCGGGTGACATCAGAAAGACAACCTGGAATCCTGGCTGCTTGGTTTACCTGTAACTTCAGCCTCTATCCGATGATGTGTCTTCATCATCAGGACAGATGGTACACATTATCATATCTGAGTTCTGTGTTTCTCTGCAAATGGAGGGAGGGTTTCTGAATTAGGTTGGAGTTGTTTGTTTGGGGTTTTTTTAATGTTAGTTTTCTTTCAGTTTTCTTTGTACTTACTTGCTTGTCTTATGGTTTAGCATGTCACAGAAGGGGAAAATAGGTGTTTAATTAACACAGAGGGAATTAATAATTCTTTTATCTCTGCATCAAAATTGACAAAAATCGGCTGTAAATATTTCCTTGAAGAATGTAGTAAGTAAACAGATTTATCATGCTTAAGATCAACAAGCTTAGCTCATATTTTCATTTCTGTGTTTAGTATCTACATGTTACAACAGATCTAAACGTAGTTAAATAGGTATTTTTAACTGGATGAGGGATATAGGAACTAGTGAAAGTGGCAGATTGACGCTTCAAATACAAAGTTGCTAATTTAATTATAATTTCATCTGCATGTTTGTCAATACCAGTGATACCATCCAATGTAGATTCAAAGGCATTAGATTATCTGCGTGAGTTAAAAAAAAAGGGGGAGGGAAGGGGGGGGGGGTTCAGAGCACAGCTCGTTTTTTTAATTAAATACTCCTTTGAGGATTAAGCATTCGATGCTATCACATTGTATCGTGTTGCTAGAATCGGTTAATTTTCAGCTGCCACTGCATTTGCACAATGATCAAGGGCTGCCTACCTTCGAGCTTCCTGCTTCTGCCACATTCTGTGTGGGGTCCGTCTTCTGTACAGTGGTGTTGTACAGGGAGCTTTTTGTTTAGGGGTGAGATTTTCTTACGTGTATTTTCCACAAACATTTGGGTTTAGATGGTGGCTGGATAAAGTAAATGTGATCTGCATGGAACTGGCTGGCCCTTATCTATGAAAATGGTTTAAAGGGAATGCTACCCAAGAAAGGAATGTGTGTACTCGTACCATTCAGACTGAAAAATACACACAGTCATTGATGTTTTTAGGTGCCAATGTATTGACAGCACATTAAGCATGTAACCAAGTTATGTATTTCAGCGCAGAGGGCAGTGGTGCAGCTGAGTATTCATGACGTTTTGCTAGCTGTAAAAGTTGCACTAAATAAGTCATCTTTCTATAGATGAAAATTATTGGAGGTAGTAAAGGAAATGCTTTTGTGACTTTCTTTAGCGCAGGAATCACGTGTTAGGTGCCGTTAGGATAGGGACACGTAATTATTGTGCTTCACCAACAAAGAATGGAGTGATTTCTTCTAAATGTCTCGGAGAATGATTTTAATCAATTTAAACTAATTTCCTGCATGGCCTAGAAGAACAGAGTTTGCATGTGGCTTTACTATTTGTTTCTTTGCAAGCTTTATAACAGAGTTTTAATCAGGGATTCGTGTTTTGTATTCTCAAGTACAAATTTTAACTAAATAGTTGGGAGAGGAAAGTGAGGGCAGGAGTAAGTTGGAAGAGAGAGAGACACTGAGATCACAGACTCATTTGAACTCTTTAGTTGTCTCCAGGCAGGATCAAGAGAGCACATATCAGTGCTTCCTGTGGTGTCGAGTCATTATAATAATTACAGTCTTGAAAGTTAATGTGGATAATTTTGAAGACAATGGTGGTTGAAGCTATGTTCATTTATATTATGTTGCGCTTCACAGGTAAGTTCACAGTCAAGATTCCTGATCCAGAGAGCAGCGTGTTTTCCTTCTGGGTTGGCACACGGTAACAAAGCGCTCTTTGAATCCAGCAGTTCGTAAAGCTCTACTTCAAAGAAGTAATAGGTAGCACATCTTTCTGTTTCTATGCAGTCATTTGTGCCAGGGGCTTTATCAGAGAGCCCCAAGTGTTGCATTTGTCCCCGTTAGTTCCTCCCATGGAAGTAGACTCTGTGCCAGCCAGTAACTTCTGTGGTGTGACAATGGGTGAGTAGGATGAGTTTCTGGAAGTTCATGAAATTCTGGTTTTCATGATACTGTCTGATCGCTGTAAAAAGAGATCGTTAGAAATTCTGCCTTTCAAAGGGTTGACCAAATGGCGTGTGAACACAACTATTGGGAGTAAAATTAATGAGGAAGATACAGTTGTTGCATTGTTTGAGAAAACTAATTGCTACTATTGTCTGTATTTTGAAAAGGTTAGTTGGTTTTTGTTGGGGTTTTTTTGTTGTTTGGTTGTTTGATTTTGGTTTTTTCTCTATGAGCAAATCTCAGAATTTTTTTTCTCTATGAGCAATTCTGCTACAAATGCAGAATAGCCTTTTTTTTGTGGTGACATTAGGACAGCTAAGTGTGTGCACTCTGGCAGACCTGCTTTCAGGGCATTTTTTTGCTTTACATTGATCTGAAGCAAATACATTTTGCAAATTTTATTCTGTTTGGATGTTCCTAGAATTCCTCTTATTCATGCAGAGCTCTAGCACGAGGTTCCCTGACACAGGATATATTCTTCATTATGTATTCTGAGTACCCCAACTTGAGAATTTATTTGAGGATTATTTTCCTTCATAGATGCACCAACTCTGTCATAATCACTATTTAAACATACTCTGGTTGTTTTGGCAGCTTTGAACAGATTGTGTGAAACACCAACATTCCTATTTAAATCAGCGTTGTCAACGTTAATGGCATCTAATAATAGTCTATTAGTGCACAAACTGCCTTCAGCTTTGCCTGAGGCTAAGCAAAATATATGTTAACTGCAAGTAATGAATGACCAATTTCTTGGGGATCATTGCTTATCTCTGGTGTAGTATAAATAGCTCTATTTAAACATGAACAGTGTTTACTCTGCAATATGTGAATTTAAATTTCAGACAGAAACACTACAGAATAACAATATCAAAAATAGTTGCTTTACTCCATTGGAGAAGACTCTGTTTTCCCTGAAACAATGGTACCTGTCATTGTGGCATATCAGGGCATTGAGTTTGGTGGTTTAGTCTGCCAGTTTACTGAGCTGGCACGTGAAGTTATTTGGTTATTTTTCTGGAGTAAAACTATGGGCCAGGATCTAACCCTGAGCTACAAAGAGGAGTGGCCTTCAGGCATGTATCTTCAGCTATGTCACATGAGATGGATCTGCATCCCACGCTAGCTAGGGCACAAAAGGAGACCACAGCCCTGTTCGTATCCATATACTCTTCTCCATTAAACTGTTCATGCAGTTCTTGTGTTTTGCTTTACAGGATGTCTGTGCGGCTGTGAAGCAATGAATTTTACCTCAAGTGCATTTATGCCATGCCATAATCCATTTCTGAGCCACATTTGACTTGTTTGCATAACCATCTACTCTTTAGCTATTCCATCCCAGCTGAGAGCTAGCACGGAGCTTAAGCTGTATCTACAATAACACAATCTTTAACCCATTTTAGGCTGTCAGATTGTTTTGATATACTTTAAAGGCTGACTTGTTTGGCTGACTTCTGACTCTTTCTCTACTAAGTAGTGAGAACCAATAGCAGGGTACTGGATTCCCAGTACTGATGAGCGTACTGTGAAATGCACACTCAGTCTTGGAGCCAGATTCACGTTCAATTCCTTTGGCTGCTCTATTTTATGACAACTAGGCATTGGCTGTAGTTCACAACAGCTTCTTTGAGATTTGTAGGCAAGAAATTAGGGTGTTAGTACAGGCTGAAATACCACTATACTGGTCACGGAGTATGGCTTTAGAGTGCTTGAGATCTGGCCAGGGGACTTTTTTTCATAACATATTCGTCTTTTTAAAAGGAAAGCTGGGGGTGTGGGGTGTGGAAGCAATCCCTGCTATGAAAAAATGTCATTATTTCCTTTCTCTCACAGAAGATATTGAGAAACTTCTTCCATAACATCAGTGTACAAGATTGGATTCTCTTTGGAATAATTTCAGTGTAAATAATTTTAAAAAGCAGACTGCAAAGATAGAAAAATTATACTAGCCATATATTAATAAATAAATGTAGTAGAGAAATTAGTAGGCTACAGAGCAAAGCTGAGTTTTATGACACAGAAACATGTAAGATTAGTCTTATGTGATTCACCCAAGTGTTTGTTTTATACCCTGGGAGCTGGTCCATTTAACAGAGCTTTTGAGTCTCCCTAAATCTCTGAGTTTTTTTCACTCAGAGCAGAAGGGTGACTTTGGGGCAAGTCACCACAGCTCTTGGTACTTGGGATTCAGCATCCTAACAGTTTATGTCAAGGGGAAAAAGATGTTTAATTACTAAAAGAAATACTGGAGAGACTGACGCTGTTTGAGCTACACAGCTTTGTGAATGCAGTAGTTATTCAAACATGGGGAGGATTTAGCTAAGGATAAGATTCAGATTTAATTTATGCTGTGTGTCAATAGACCTACTGTGAATTCACACCTGTTTAAATTAGACTTGAATTTGGCTCTTCATAAAAGTCTTGTGTTTAATGCAAGAAACTGAAAGCATAGGGATTAATGTTGCTGTTATTTACCATTATTTTGTAAACAAGCCAGGCATTAAGCTGATCTCTGGCTTTCTCCTTTCTCCAGGAAATTATTATCAACAGCTACATTATAATAACAATAGATTCTCTGAGGAGAAGTATGCATGTGACTGCATGCGATTTTGTTTGTAATAACCATGGTTGTATCTGAAGTATTTCCATGAGGTCCCGTCCTGTCAGTCTCTATTTACAGTGGTGCAATTAGGAAATTGAGTTACTAATTTACAAGTGGAGCGTTTAGGTCAAATATGTGTAAGTAGCCTTGCAAATATAAAGATAAACATCAGTCTTAATCCCATTCCACCGGTGCCATTTAGTATTTTTCTCTACATTCCTAGTGTGCTTTACTTTGGCTTTTTATTGTGGCAGGGATTGCATTGAAGTTTGTACGCTCCTGTCTGGTGGTTGGTTGGTTTTAGTCACCTAATAGATTAAGGCAACCTCATCACTTAAACACAACGCAAAGCCCCCACGGTGAAATTCCTTCAACTTCTGGAGTTTATTATAGCTTGTCAGATATTTGATATATGATACTCTCAGATACTTGACAGAAAAGGGCCACTAATCTTGCCTTAATAAAAGACTTCTTTTGCTTCTGTGGTGGGGTTGTTTTTTTCTCTCTTAGTGTTTACATGGTGTTTATGTTGGTTATTTTTCCTGTTGTTTCAAGGAAGCCTCCTTAGTGTCAAAGGAAGCTGGTGAATCCCTGCAGTAACATAGCAATGCCTTTTGGGGAGCACTGGAGTATGCAATGACACTGTAACTGCTCTGCTGGAGTTGTTATGAGTGTAAGATGCTTTTGTTGACCTCAGAGTGGTTCCTTTGGACATGTTACTGTCTCAAAGGAAGCATGTAAGTCATCTGAATTGTTGGGATAAGTGTGAGGTGCTTCTGCGAGCCCTGTAGCGTCACCTTTTCACATAAATCATTTTGTGAACTCGCGAAAGTCTTGCATTTGTACCCCTAGTATTTAAGTCATTTATGAAATTGCTCATATATGGAAATTCAGCTTATGATGAGTTGCTGTTTATCAGTATTGTGGGGAAAATTCTGCCTTTTAAAATGACTAGCTTCATTACTTTTTCTGACAGGGGCATTTAATCTGCATATCTGCTATTTTAATCCTTACAGTTTTCATATGATATATTAAAATCTGTACACAATGTTTAAACATTCCCTTTCACATTTTTCTATTAAGCACAGTAAACACTAATTTAAAGACAAATATCAAACACGTTTTCATATTTCACATTGAAGATAATGAAACCATATTTAGAACATAGCAGAAATGTATTTTATATTCCATAATCCAAATGACCTGAAAAAGTAGCTGTGCATTGGCACAAGCTTGTGTAATATTTTTAGCCCTGCATTTTTGTTTTCTTTCATGAGTAGCTAAAAGAGGGGAGCGAAGGAAGCTTGAGGAGAAAAGTCAGGTCTGATTTTTGTCCCAGAAATGAGTAACTTGGCATTAGTGCTCAAAAAAATCACTTGGCTTCCCTTCCCTGTGTCATGCAGAAAGGAGAGTGGATGTGGCTTAAGGAGCCTGTAGCAATATAAATTATTGCTCCTTCTTTCTTCTGAATCCTTTTGACTTTCTCAGGTGGAAATGAGCATGCAGGGAGAGTATTTCCACAAATATTTTACCAGTGCAAAAGGACGTTGCAGTGCTGCAGTAATTCTTGGGAGCTCAGTTGCTCCAGGCTGCCACGGAGGGGAAGGGTGAGGCAGTAAAGCACTTGCCTTCGTCAGGGTGCTGCGGTGCCAAACTGGGGGAGTGACCTGGCTTGGCATTTCAGCAATCTTTGTGAGACCAGGGGGACCTGAAAAAAATACTTTTTCTGTTAAACATTTACCATGAATTCTGCATGAGGACATCTCAGGACTAGCGTATTAATGGGAACAGTTCTGTTCCAAACGATCGGTGTGTCTATCCTGATGTTTTATTTATGTTGTTTTATTATTAAGTTTATAATATGTTTTATTTCTTATCTCTTTCGGCTAAAATTTAAAATGGATTGGAAGATCAGAAATCTGCTTTACAGAAACAACCTACAGTCATATTTTGTATGTATATCCTTTGCAATAAATGATTTCTTTTAGTTTAATGCTGGTTTAGTTTAAGACTTGTTTTGAAATATAAGCAATTCTCACTTACATGGCTTAAAATGTAAATGTTCCTGACAGTTGGAACCTGTTTTTCTTCAAAGTTTGGGATGTTCTCCTGAAAGCTGCCAGTGGAACATTGTTAGTGTGAAATAAGGCTGATGGGAAAACTTGTGAACTCTGGTCATAGAAGATTATAGTTAAGGCTACTAGATAAATAAGACCAAATTACACTTTTTTGGTTCCTTATACCCTCAGCTGGTATGGTTTTAGATACAAAGATACCTAGAGCTTTTTTTTTTCCCACTAACCAAATGCTTTTTAGCTATTCCAGACTGTAATACTGTGAGATAAAAAGAAAGGATCTGGCAAATGAGTACAAGATTGGCAGAAAAGTGGAAAATACTGACAAATTATCCTTTTAGGGTCTAGCAAGGTTTAATCTAAATATCATTTCTTCTTGACAGTATGAGATCTTCTAAGAATTTATTGTCATCCTACCATGGATGACATAAGATTGCTCGTTCTTCCTCTTCAGCCTTTTATTCATTTTTACCCATTTAATTCATTGCGTATTAAATTACATGAGAGAGTCTTATCTTCCATTTTCACATTTGTTAGTATTTCATTTCCTCTTGGGCTTAGAAATAAGATGAAGATCAACATAAATCTGTATTATGCAGAGTTACAAATGTTAGCATATCCTCATCCTACAAATGGAAAGTATTGATAGTAGCAAATAGCTTTGGTCAGACCATCTAGAAAAAACATGGAAAATGGAGAAAGTGGTTGCTTCCAAGCAGCCTTCATAGTTGTCTAAAACTGAAAGCTAAACCAAACCCCTTAGACTGTTCCTTATTTCTGCAGTAGAAAATAGGATGAGAATGAAGAAGTTGTATATGAAATTACAGTTAGGTTGTGCAGTATAGCACAGACTTGAATACCGCTTATTTCAACCTGCTTTCAAATACAGGTCCTAAGAAATGAAGTTCAGTATTTTAGATATCAATTTTGTTTTCTTTAATCACACCTAACTCTACACCCTGACTTTGTATTTTGTCACATGAACATAAGAAGAATTGTATATAATTAGCTCTTCTAGAGTACTGGTCTAGGAGCACTGAATAATTCCTTCAGGCTGCTTCCTCTCCCTAACAGATGTTTTTCAGTAATATTTTAATTAGATTCACATATTCTGATGACTAATTATATTGCCAGTGTTGTTTCTTTAAGTTTCTTCTCCAGATGATTTGCAATGTAGATTTTACAGCGTGCTTCACAAGGCTGACTTTCAGTTGAGCAGCACGTGTCAGCATCTGATGGTATGGTCTTCGCCGTGACACGTGTTGGCAGCGCAGAGGAGCAGTCCATTGGGCAGCAGAAACCAAACGTCGTAAAGTAGCTGTGGTCCTTGGCCTGGGTGTTATCCAGAAAAGGAGCAGGGGAAAGCCGGTGATCTGGAGATTCTCTTGTACCATGAAATTGCACTTACTAAAAGATTTATATGGGGTGGAAACGATTGGAAGCAAAGATGGCTTAGGGCATCAGCTCAGGGTTGTTCCAACTCTAGAAACCTTGAGAAACCCAAAGGACAAAAATTATGGGTATTTTTAAGCTGTATATTTATTTATTATGGTAAATAGCACTTCTCCTTCCCCACCTCATCAGTTTTGTGCAGTAGAGGGATTTTGTATCTTTTCTGACATGGTTAGAAATGTAATGAAGACAGCATGGTGCACTGAAACTGAAAGAAAAAAGCATCAGTAGTTTTAACTACAGGCAAGTTAAGAAATGTTTGTGTCTATTAAATGTCCTTCTATCCCCAAATGATATGCACATTAAACAAGTGTGAACACGTGTACATTGATGATTTTTAATTTTTGAGACTTCAGCTACTAGACTTTCTCCCTGGCTTTCTTCCTGTGAAGATCTCAAATAGCACTGGTTATGCTAACAAATACTGCAGAATGTGACTCTGGGTTGACACAGATGATGTTTTCTTATCCTAGGGGGATATTTGTGGAACAGTTGAATGTTATCGATGAACTGTTAATTTTCTTTTGGCTTTTGAATCTTGTCATTGTAATGAATATTACCAAATGTTGCTTTGGGCTTGTTTACATCAGCGTAGCGAGCATTTCGCTTGCTTTGAAGCTGAAATGAATTCACTTTTGTAAATGAGCTTGCAATATTTCATCTTCATGTATTCTTGTCCTTTCCAAAATATCATCACATCGCCTATCAGTCAAACACCATGGCCAAGGAAGAGACAGAGATGTATTTCCTGTAGGACTGGGTGAAGCCATTTCTTTAATCGACCTGATGTTAGAGTTTCCTTGTGGTATGATGTTTGCCTGTAGGATCTTCACCATATTGTCACTCCACTTATTTATAGCTCACTGAAGGGTTGTTTAGCATTCATAACAATGTTAAGTGACTCTCTCCTACACTCTAAAGCAGTGCCATTGTCTTATGGAATGACAACAAGCAAAAAGGAGTCTTTCTGCCTCAAACACACCCCGGGTTTACCGTAATTAGCCAGTGGAGTAAAAGGCATTTAATCAAAAGGGTATTTCATCTTTCAATGTAGCTTTCAAACTGTAAATAACAATATGATTTTCCCCCTCTGCTGGCAATTATTTTCAAGTAAACGTAAAATATAAATTAATACATGGACTTTTTATATACCAAAGCCACAGTAAGTGTTGTTGAGACTTGAGTGCCCTTCTCATTGCTTTGTCCAGCAGCAATTTCAAGTGGTGTTTTCAGTTTGAGAACATCATATTTGATTAACTTTTCCCAAGCAGTGCTTTTGAGACAGCAAACTTTCTGTTATTGCCCAGTGTGCTGTGCTCCTTTAGAGCAAGTCTTTTAATTGCAGTTTTTGTTGAAGTGGCGGAATCATAATGCTTACTTTGAATATATGGTCTTCTGCATAATTTGGTATAAACAAACTTTCTGATTATGCAACTGGAGGTATCTGATGTAGTTTACTTGACTTGAATCTTACTTGATTTGAATGTGCTTGGCCTGTTGATGCTGGGATCATATAATAGAGTTGCTTGCTAGTCAAGATATGTTTTTAACTCAGTAGCCCGAATGTGACTGAAAGAACCATCTGTTAGTGGCACAGTGAGAGGGGCTAGAAGCTGCTGTTCTGGGGAAGATGTCACCCTCAGTGCTGTGTGTTTGCTCATAGGTAGTTGGTGCGTTTGGGGTTAGCTGACGTGTTCTGCCAAGTTCCTGCTGTCTTTGTCTGTCTTGTCAGTGCCTGTGGCATAAAGGATGCTGCAATCCCGAGAAATCTGCCTACTTTGATAGGAGATGATCTGTGGTGCAGGTGCACGAGGAAGCCTTTGCATCCCACCTCTCCCTTGCCTTGGTTTAGCATCAGACTGCTTAAGGGTTTTGTGCCTTTTTCAAAAATCTCCCAGCTCAGAAATCGCTGAGGACGTGGCTTTCCAGTGTTTCTCTGTTGCTTTGGTAAAGGAGGACCTTCCTCCCATGTTGTGCAAGTCTGTGGGTAGCAAGTGCTGGTGAGCGTTTGCGAAGGTGGGCGCAGAGCCACAGTCTGCTGGGGCTTCGCTGCCGAAGGCGAGAGAGCCCCAACCCTTCTGGTTTTCATTCCAGTGTCTGTAATTAATCACTGCTTAGAACTGCAGTTCTTCTTTCTAACAAGGGGTGCTGCCCAAATGCTTTTTTGTGATGTGCTCAATGTGTCTACAACTATCTTTTATGTCTCTGCCCGTGGGGAAAAATATAATTGAGTCATTCCTCCTCCAGCCTTGCGCGGCTGTGTGTTCAGGCAGTACAGTGTTCATCTCAACATTCCTATCAATGTTTGCATTGATTATTTTTATTTTAGCCTGTGATTCTGTCTCCATTCGAGCTTTTTAATTTTTATAGTTCACTTGCTTTTGAACAGCAAATCCAACCGTGTTTGGTTGCGTGCATATTTTGTTAGAAATATAATCTCCCGTATACAGATTTTTCCATAGTAGCTGATAACCTGCAGTACTTGGAAGCTCCTTTTTCTTTTTATAACCTATCTTTTTCCCAATACATTTTCTGATTACTGCACTGCAGTTCGATTTTTATTGGATCATTTTAGAGCATAATACTTCATTTTTGATCCTTAGTACTTCTCATCCATGTCTGAAGTGGTCCACGTTATTTCAGTCACTCATTCTTGTTTACATCTTTTGTCTGAAGAGAGTCTTCTGCATTTTGTCTCAAAATATCTTTCTGGCTGACATCGCCATTTTTGTCTTGTGATATCCAATTTCCTTTTAATACAAAATCAAATAGAAAGCAGTTTCTGTACTTTACCAGCCAACTGTAGAGGAATTTTTGGAGCTTTGTTGTAGATATCTTACAAATTGGTTGGTGGATAATAATGGCAAAACCCCCTAAATCATAAAGATCTGGAAAATAAAAGGGAAAAAGAAAAAAATACAAAGACTGGTTTATACTGTATGCATTTTTAAACAATACTACAGCTATACATGCAATAAAATAAACATGGTTATATGCAATTACTTTAGAATTTAAACAGTGCTTATTAATGTTAAATGAAGAGCCATAATAAGTAAACAGTCTAAATCAATTGGGTTTTTGAATAAATCTTGGTAGAATTAGTTGTTCATTTGTTGCTTCTGTAATAGATTAGAAGGAATTATTGTCTGCCTTCTACTTGGCAAAGTGGGAAAAGAAACAAGAACACGTGTCCTTTCTCCTTGTGGACAACTGTGTCCAAGTCTGCAGTTTCAGTTGGGTTTCTCTCTCAAGCTCAGTAAGAACTCTTAAAATACTGAACCATGGTCAAATTTATTGCAAGAAGCCTCTCTTAAGAGAAATGGCAGTGATTTGTCATTTTCAGATGGTTTCAGATTCTCCTAAAACTTTAGGTTTGTGCTGTCATGGACCAAAATATTCCTGGCTGTGAACTCCTGTAAGTTGATCCAGGCTCGAGACAGCTGGAGGAGCTCAGGTTGTAGGTTCCCACTGGGGAGATTTGCATTAGGAGTCAGAATGCGGAAACAGAAATAACTTGCAGCCAGCTTGGAAGCAGCAAGGGTAGTCCACGAAGCGGAGATGTTCGGCTGTTAGCTTTGCCAGCTCAGATCATGTTTTGATGATGTTCTTTGACAGCAGTTTCCTGTGTCACCGAAACCCCACGGTCGCCTGCGCTGCCGTCCCTGGTGTTGCTGCCCATTCAGTGTATAATGATGTAATTTGCAGTTTTGTTTGCCCCTGCAGAAAAAAGCAGTGGTTGAGTACTCTTTGAAATACAGTTGTCTGGCTCAAGTGTACAACAGGGCTGCCAAAACTATGTGGCAGGATCTTCCCATCGTGCTGCTTTCCCTCCTTCCTGCCTCGGTGCTCTCTGGTTGCTTGCCTCTCTTTACATCTCATGTCCTCTGAGGGTATCAACATATCTCTGTGATGATGTTGATAAAGTCTTTGGTCATATTCTGAAGCTTGAATCCTAAATAACTATCAGTGTGCTGATGAAGCTGAAAAACCAAGCTAGCTCAAGTCAAGAAGTGGAAACGTGAGGTAGTAAATTAGTTTTAAAACATCTGTGTAATTTTCCAAAGCAATCATTCCTGGAGAACTATGAGGACCTGCTAACGCTCCTGTGATGCAGAGAGAGATCTTTTGAAGTGTATGTCAACCTCTTCGTGCATAGCATTCTCCAATGCAAGTTTGGGGTTGGCTACGTTGCTTATTCCGGTAAGTGGCAAATTCACACCTGCTCTGTCTCAATATAGCGGCTTAAACAGTGTGAGTCCTGGCAGCAGTTATAGACCTCATAAATGTGAGTGCTTGCACTGAAATTAATCACTACTCAAATTAAAAAAGCAAGCAGGTGGAAATTATTTATCTCGGCTGATAAATATGCTGTTCGTTTTTAGCTTGACTTGCACAACTGAAGCATTGAAATTGCAATTAATTTGAAAATTGTTTCAAAATTTCTCAAGATTAGAGAATTCCTCCTCTTGTTTTCATCCACTGATCCATGTGCTTCTATAATAGATTTGAAGGAATGATTACCTACCTTCTGCTTGGGGAAAAAGGGGAAACTGAGGAGGGAAAAAAAAGGCAAACAAGAAAAGCAAACATCCCGTAAAAGCAAATGACTGGGCAGTTGAGATTTTGCTCCTGTTCATATGAATGATAATTGTATTTTGAGGAGTTCTTCAAATGGTTTATGTCAAGCAGCTTGTGCTGCTAATTTCAGATTTGGACCTTTCTTTGGATTCTTCCATTGAGCCACGGGAACAGGAAAACAGCTAGGGACAGTTGCTAGAAATTCTCCACTACAAGTACGTCTTACAGGCTCACTGGTTTTGGCTGATTTAATTACTTCTAAAAATATTTTCTCTGTGTTTGTTTCAGAGATAGTGATCTGAAAAGAGCTGGCAAGTATTTTAATGTCTTTGTTTTTCTGGTCAGTCATTTTGTTTGCTTAAGAATAGCAGAACAAGGAACAACCTTCTACTAATCTAACCTGATTGCCTACTGAATTCAATGGCATTTCACAACTACACATCTTTGAATTAATTTCTTGACTTTTCTCTTGAATGTAGCTTGTTTATATTAATATGAGGAGACCCAGGGGATTAGAGACATGCTGCTGGGTCACCTCAGATGTGTGATAAGCTGATAACTGTGACTGAAATTTCTAGTCACCCTGGAAGAAAACAGAGAAGTAGAAAGCCCAGATTCATTCTGCTGTCACTGCAGAGGCTGAAACATGACAAATTGTAGTTACTGCCATTCTGCTGGGTGGAGTTGAAAACATTTGGAAATGTTCTGGTTGTGCTCGTGACACTGGCCTCCCTCTTCTTTATAGAGTGCTTACCTGTGTTCAGTATACACAGCGGAGTTTATCAGTTAATGGAAGAGCAGGGAAAATGCAAAAAAAATAAGGCTAGTCAGAATAAGACACCGCTATAGAGACAGGTCACAAGCAGAGGTTTTGGTTCCCTGTGTTAACCTTATCACTTGGCAGTTTTCTGATCTCCAGAACGTTTCCAGACCAAGATTCTTATTATTTATATAACAAGAATGCTGACAGATTCTTGTGGAAATCAAGCCTTATTTAACCTCGCATTACACAGGTATGGTTAAAAGACGAAGCGGTCCCCTCAAGAGCCTGAATGGTATGCGTACATTGATTACTTTATCTCTCTTCTCTTTCACAGGTTCATTCCGAGCCTCATATAATATGCATAACACCCTTCAATACAGAATTTTGTTATTAACTGTGAAGAACTTCATTATTATCCTTATCTGTTATTAAGATGGTATCAGGTCAGAATTTGCACACATGTCTAGTTTCTGCATAAGAAAGCTTCTGTTGTGTTAAAGATAATTGGGTTTTATATTTTTAATTTATTGAAACCTTTGTTTCCCACGTAGTATTGTGTCGCATAGAAATTATAGCAGTTGAAGTAAGGAAGTGGAGCAGACCATTAAAGGTGGTACCTGTGCCCTTTATTGCTGTTGTCTGTGTTTAGAAACATTAATTACCAAATATAGTTAAATATAGTATTTTTAATTTATAAATGATAGATAATATAGATATTTATTACAATGTTAAAATTTTGCTGGTTACCTTTTTAATACCTGAAAAAAAAAAATAAAATCATTGCCAACACCGAAGTCTATAAGGAACACTTCAAAGATCCCCAAGGATACACAGGAAACTGAACGAGATTCGGTGTGGGGGATAGGAACCAAATATAAAATATTTAATAGGAACTGTTTTGGAAAGCAGTAACGCTGAAAGGGACCTTAAGGACCAGTAAATGAGATAAATGGAGCCAACAAGTCAAATGTTACTTTGAGCTGCCTGTGTACATGCATCTTGTCAAGGGTCTATGAAATACAGCAGATGTCACTAAGACTTCTCTTAGGAGTCAGTTCTGGGCATTTCAACACAAGAGATGTATGAAATTGAAGAGACTCTCACAGTGCAAAATGTGATTATGTCTTTGGGAGTTGTTATTTAAGGAAAGATTTTTTTTTGTTGTTTTTTTCTTTTTTTTTAAAGGTCTGAATCTGTAGAGAATGTCTGAGTTGTCACTCACATAACTCCGAAACAAGTATGGGGGACAGGGAGGGAAGAACTTTGAAGGTATATAAATAACATGACAATGCAGAATATATCTGTTAGCAGCCAGAGATCCAGCAATGTTAGTTCAGTATCTGTAACTGGGAGTCTGAGAAATGTAAATATGAAATCAAAGATAAGTTTTAAACCAGTCATTCAATGTGGAAATAATTTACTGAGGGACAGTAAGTCCTTAGTCCTTGGAGCCTTCAGGGTCTGAATCAACATGCTTGAGCTGCGCCTTGCATTACAAGGGTTAGTGTGAGGGTCACTGGTTGAAGCTGTACTTCTGATTGTGAAGGTGATCAGACTGGATGGGTGCATTGGCTCTTTCTTTGCTTCATAATCTGTAAAGCTGTTGTGTTTTCAGTGAGTATTAGATTTTTCAAACACGTCTGGTTTAGAGTAGTACGAAGCAGTAAGTGAAGTGGTGGAGGCTTTGTGGCTGCAGTTGTTTAAAACTAGCCAACACAATTGAGTGTGTACTATAGAGGACATGACAGGAATGTGATTCATTGATTGCAGTTCTTCATCAGTCTTCAGTTGAAGGAACCAACCTAATAGATCTTTCCGTCTCCGACTTGTGTGATATTGTCTATAGTTCTAGTAGCTGCCCTAAGCATTTGGCAGCTGGCCCGAGCCCAAAAATTAACACTAAGAAATTAATTTTCTATAAGCTAATAAGGACAAAGGCCATTCAATCTGTTGTTTATACAGAAAGCTTATTGAATCTGAAGACTATACATCTGGGAATGAGCTGGCAGAATCCATTTGTAAAATAATAACGCAAACAGGTCAGAGAAGTACTTGTGTAGTAGTAAGTTAGTCATTAAATAAAGGGGCTTTCAGGTTAGAATGCAGGTCAAGATATTTATCCATGGTAACCCAAATAGACAAATGTTTATTAAAGGTTTAAGCAAATAAATTAAATAAAAACACATCTAATCAAACTGTGCCAGGATTAAATCAGAACCTTCCCTTCATTATCCTACCGCACTGCTGATGTGTTAATCACAGCTTCCTTCTCTCCTCTATAGTTTGCACTTCAGAATCCGGGCATGGCTGCCTCTGTTTCTTACAAAGTTTTCCATCTATTCAAATGCATTGGCTTTTCTACCTCAGCTGGAGTTTGTACTCTTTTGATGGGTCCAGGCAGATTCAACTTTTCAGTTCCCAGCACTCTTGACAAAGGGTGGACGCTGCTAATTGGCCCGCTTTGTCTTTTCGGTGGCTGATCCCCCAAGTGCCTGTCAGTGCAGAGTGCCTCACCTGTGATTACTTTTCATCTCATCTGTCAGAAACAGAACTTGCCAAATACCAGCTTTGGAAATTTTGGGACTGGGGGTTTTGTAAATCTCCTGAGCATGTCTGTATGTCTTGCCAATCACTTGATACAGGTAATGAAAGTCTTCTGTTACTGTTTCTTGGCTTCAAAATTTTAGCATTGACCTCACGTAAAGAAAAACATTAAATCCGTTCGTGTTTAAATGAACTACCTTGCAGCTAAAATCCAAGTAAGTTATGTTGTAGTTTTACTATAACCTGGGAACTTGTTGAATACTCTTCTGTACTTTGATGTCCTGGCACAGTCTGCCACGCTTTCACTAGGCTCGTGTCTCAAGTTAGTTACCTTGTGACAAGAACACCTTCTTGAACAAGGAAGACATAGTGAGAGTGGCTACTAATTAGCAGAGCTCGTTTTGCTTTTATGGATGTGATGATCTCGATACAGCCTGATTAACTCATCTGTGGTTCTCCACAGCACTGCTGAATGCTTGCTGTGCACGAGGCGAGTCCTCCTCTGTCTTTTTTTCAAGTACACGGTAGGTGTGAAGCTCATCATCTCGGCTGTTACCTACTTCTTAACACAGCCTTGATAGCACAATAACTCTTTCCCCTTTAAGTTGTGTATCTGCAAAGCCTGTTGACAGGACGTGTCTTTTAGTTACGGTGTGGAACTGATGAGTCTGATGACTCTTTCTTACCAGTCAGTCCTTTGCTTATCCCTAACTTAAAATTAATGTGAAGAGATAGTTCTGCTTGTCTAAACCTTACAGGCTATTTCTTCAGAAGAGAACTAACAGTGATTTTGTTATCCGTGGACTGGTATGTGACTAGTTTGACACCACTGGAAGAAATTAAATTGCCTTGAAACAAATGCTGTGAATCGGGTGCTGTCATTGTTCATTGAGAGCCAGAGAAATTGGACTTCAGTGTGAATATAAAACAGTGTATTAACTTTACTGCACTAGATCGGTGTTTTTAAATATGTTTAGAAAAGCATTTGGAGTGTGTAACAGGCTACCTTCTCTGTTGTTATCTGCTACACTTGCACGCTACTGTTCTTTTGTGACTGCTGCATCTAGTGAGGCAGAGGAACGTACTAAATGCATTTTATTTCTCACACTAGAGCTCTACACTTCATGACTGCCCTATCAACATTAAGACATATGAAACCATGACCCTTGGCCTTGAATTTCTTTAATGACATCCAGAATTCAAGTTATATGTCAGGCTGGCTTTGTTTTAAAAGCTCGGCAAGCAAATGTGACTGCACTGAGCTCCAACCGGCAGCGTATTCTGTAAGTTGGCAAGTACTAGGAATCTGAGCAGCTCGATCCAGCTCGGCACTGGTGGCAAAGCCCAGTCAAAATCTGTTTTGTTTATTTGGCTTCTGACTGTTTCCTTGGGTAAAAACATTTGTTTGAACTGGGATTTTTACCTGAGGAAGGGCTGCACGCTTTGAGGGACACTGATCGAGTTGCCAAAATAGGAACAGACAGGATCTTAGGCTGCTCTGGAATTTACTTCTAAAATGCACGCGCTTTGCTAGCATCATTGTGCTTCGTTCTGCTACCTCATTATGAATTAACTGATAAGTGTTAATTATAGATCATGGCAAAGGCACTCGTGTAAATACATGTGACTAAGTTAATTTCATTTTTGCTATCACTTGCATGCTAACTAATCCACACGTTTTATGAATGAGAAGGTTTCAGCCCTGCTGTGTAATGCCATGTTATATGGGAACAGCATTTGCTTCATCGTGTTGTTAAAGCAAATACTGAAATCTCTATTTTACCTTTATTCTTCACATAGGCAAAAATCACAGAGAGGTGATCAGGTAAAGGAAGTAAGAGTCTGTATGTGTGTGTGTTACTGTGTAAATTACTATGCAATTAAAATTAAACAAAATATCTTCCCAAAGAAGTTGGAATAATGATCTTCTGTAGTTGTATATAGACATGGATAGAAAAAGGTCTGGAACAGAGGAAACTCATCATCCTGTAGTCATCAGTTACAACATGTTCACTGGTAAATTAAAAACTTCAAGCAAAAAGCATTCTACAGTGTGTCACCACCTCTGTTAAACTTGAATGTTTACAGCAGTACCGAAAATTCCTATCTGCCTACGGGAACATTTTCAGTGTGGTGTTTACTTTTCCACATGAACAATGCTGCTTTTCTGTATTTATGCTGCTTCTGATAATGATCGTTATTCTAAGAATATCAAATCCAGTTGTCAGAAAATTTCTAGTGTCAGAATTAAGGGTGTGTATGCATCTGCATTATGTTACAGTCACTGCTTGCCTTTTCTGCTTGTTCCCTTTCCCTCAAGACCCATCCCATATTGAGTGCATAGAACACACTGCACCAGCATGATGACAGGCTATTCAGTGTTTTATTTTACTTTAATTGTTCAATATATAGCCTTAAGCCTTATTTATTACCACTATTCAAATCTTATTCTTACAGCAATATTAATTTCCCGTTGGCAATTCGGTGGTGCTCATCACTACAATATTCAAACACTTGATGTGCACTAATGTATTTATCTTTGCAATAACCCTGGGAAACAGCTGGGGCATCACCTCCATTTTACGGGTGGTGAATTCACGTACAGGCAAATTCAGTGAAAAATCCCTGCTAAATTTGAGCATTGAATTTGAACTGCTGAGCACCTGATTTTTTTCAGAATATTTCACACATTAGTGCAATATAATGCAAAGATTAGTTCTCACTGACTTAAGTTACGTCTCTATAGGTTTCTAAAAAGGCAAAATAAGGAAATTATCATGTGGCATCATTTGGTTTCGAGCAGTTTTTAACACCTAGGTTCAATATAAAGATTTACACTATTTGAACTGAAGAACTTCTGATAGCAGTATTGAGCTATCATCTTCTCTTTGAAACCCATGTTGAAAGAAAAAAAAATAAAAATCCATGTATTGCTCTTGGATTTCACAAATATTAATGGACAGCTATTTCTTCCCCCCCACCCCTGCTTCCTTCCTTGAAGTTGAATTCTTTCCCTGGTCTGGTCTCAATCACTTTCTTTCCAGGCTTGAGCTTTGTCCTGGAGTTTTTCTCCAAACTTAATTTCTTCTTTCAGGGCTTTCCATTCAAATTTTACCATAGGAGTCTTCAAGAGATCTGATCTCGCTGTTCCTGCTCAAATCATTCTCCTGTCATCCTCATTTCTTTCCTTTTTCATTTTAGTCTGTTTCAGTGATTTAGCTTCTCCTTTCGATTTCCTATATCTGTTTTCTGTCCAGATGGTTTCATTTGATCATGTCTCTCTTGTAGTAGTTGAAGTCAGCCATCTGTTGGCTCCATCATGCCCAAGTGCCGTTAAGCAGAGGTATTTAGGAGCATGGGAAGAAACCTCTGGCTCACAGACTTGTTCTCTAGTGCTGTCCTTGCTGGATGCGTAAATGTAGCAGTGAGGGCTGATACCTGACCACTGTAGCCCTGGGCTGAAGTCTTCTCAGCTTCTCTACAACGTGGTGCCAGCACTTTCTGGTTGCCCAGAAGCCTCTGAGGACTTGCCTGTATTCAGTTTGGATGCAAGACTGACATAAAGGCTAATGCTAGGACAATTTGCAAATCTCTTGTTCCAGCCCTGGAGCATTTTAGAGGAAAAGTGTCCAACAACATATGTAAAATGCATTGTCCTGAACATCATCCTCAGAGATGTCTGGATGAATCTGAATAACCCTCCCTGCTTCCCTGAACTCCCTGAGGTAGAGACCTTGTCTGAGAGGTTCATTCCCAATGGTTAAAATTTCAGAAAAAAACCCAACAAAATGTCATATTGCAGTAAGGAATGTTTTAAGAAGATTACACAAATAGCCTAACCGATATACCAGCATCCTACAAATTTCCCTGAAAATAATGCTTTCAAAAACCATCTCATTTTTGAAGTCCTGTAACGTCTGTGCCCTACCCGCCTCCCCCCAGTAGCTAATTTATTCTGCAGCCCTTTTCTCCAAAAATTTCTAGCACCATCCCCGTTACATGGGCCTGATGGGGATGACATTTCTGATTTGATCAGAATAATGGATTCGAGCCTTGCAAGTTGTACACACCTATAACAGACACGTGCATATTTCAGGTTGTGATTTTAGGCATATCTCATCACGTAGTCAAAAGACAGCTGTCTGTCTCTACCCCGTAAGAAAGAACTGAGTATTACAAAGCTGTTTTGTCTTGCCCTGCTAACAATATTTGTTCAGAGGTAATCGTTTAATGTTCTAAATGAAGTCTGATGGAAGTTACGAAGGAAGACTCTGGAGTTTTTTTCCGTAAGTTTAGTTTCTTCTCCTACAGAAGGATGCTTATAAATCTTTAGTGTATATCAAATTTAAAACTGTATGTTAACAGCTGTAAACTTGGTAAGTCTTTTAAGGATATTAATTTGTATTTCAGTGCATACTTAGAGTTGCCCATTATAAAATTTGAACTTCCTTGTGATCTACTTCTTTTCTAAGTTTTTTAGGCTTTCCTAAAATAGCATTGCCATTCCCACATTGCCGTACGTACACAGTTACCACACTGCCTTGGCATCTCTCTGGGAAGGTAGCAGGCTTCACTTTCTTTTCCCATTCTGACTTGCTTCAGCGAAGCAGCGACTGCTTGTGTGTTTATGGACCCCAGATGGTCAGCTCTGGGATGAGCGTCTCCAGGAGCAGCTGGACAGCTGTTGTCCTTCCTAGGATTTACAGGTAGATTTTTCCCTCTGGGAGCGGTGCAGGTTTTGCTGGTTGGCATTTTGTCCTGCTTGTCTGGTCTGGATTTGAAGGGGATTTGTTTGCAGAGTGTGTTCGTTCTGGAGGTTAAATCCTTGAGATAGCAGTTGAGGAGAACTGCGTTCAGTGACTGGTTTAGGATTGCTTTGTAAATCTATACATTGGTTAATGTCATTTCTGCATGCAGCACATAAAATTGATTACATGATTTCAACTCGGTAAAACATGCAAAGCGTGGCCTGAGGGGTTTTTAATTTACAGGTAATGTGATGGTTGTTTCTGTCTTTTCAGCTGTGTAGTGATTATCACGTGCTATAATTTCAATTTTAAAAGATAGCCAGTCGTATTACAATGTATTACATTAGTGTCTGATAGCTTGCAGTATTCCACTAACCTCAACTGAGTCACCAAAGACTCCCTTTGGTTGTATACCAGATAATTCACCTGCTCTGCTAGAGTGTTACAAGAAATCCTGCCTGGTATCTCTTTGTTTCTAAATTAGACATTATCCAAAGATTATTGAAGAGTTCTATTGTATTAACAGACATGGATGACACACATAATCTAATCAGAAAGTATGAATCTTTGTTGTGGATAGCCCGTAATTTTCTGATGCATATTTGATGGTTTAAGAAATACAGTATTCTATAGAACCTGTCTTAACATTTGGGACAAAAATACGAAACAAAGTCCACTCCTGGTAGAATCAGCTTTATTAAGGAGCACTGAGATGAGTGATATCATATAAAAGAACACAACAGTCTGACTTTTCTATTGCTAAGACATCTGGACTTGCCTCTAGTTGTGCAGCAGCCTGTGTCACCCTGGTTCTATTCTGAAATTGCTGTACGGCCAAATACATTTTTCCATGCAGCATCATACTTAAATTGCAAGAAATGCTCTGCAACTAACCTATTTTTATCTACATTGGTGTCCTTGGAAAATACACATTTGATGAATATAAATGTAATTATTTCCAAGAGTGTATTTCTTTTATACTGCTGGCTGTGCTTCCCATAGAAAGTACTATTTTTGCTAATAATTTCTTTAAAATTAATACTTCCCATTAGCTTGAATTATTTATGAAATTAAGCATGTGCTACTACTTAGTGACCAGAGAAATGGAGAAAACATCTTTGATCTTCAGTTTTATTGGTTAAGTTATGCTCTTAGAAAGTGAAAATTGCACTTTCTTAGCGTTGTGTGGTTGCTAAAAGCTACAAACTGATACAGTAATGAACAAATCATTTTGCTTCTGCAGATTTTAGCATACTTCTAAAAGACCTAGCTAGGGTTCACCTCAGCTGTTCCACAGTTACTTGGCACACAGCCATGGTCCCAGTGGGATAATAAGAGACCCATCGCCACATTTTCTTCTTTGAAAAGCAAGACCATGGTGGAATTTGTTCTCCTCCTGTTTGTTTTGTCTCTCCTCTGTCTCCATGCTTTGAGGAAGGAAGCAGCTTCTCTTTGTATTTCTGTCTTGGACTAACAAGACCTGAAGTCAACCCTAAAACTACTTCCTTCCTCTCCTGCACACTGTATACGATAAGAAAGGTTCTCCTATTTTACACCTGCGTTTTGTTTGTGTTTTGAAACTGTTTCCTGACACTTTTCCGCAGAGGAATGTAGTTTCTGATGTTCAGAAAGATATAACAAAGTGGGCTCTGACGTCTTTGTGTTCTTCTAGCATATGGAACTCTAAACTCACCAACTGTAATGTTTTCCTTCCATCCAACCTGCTTTGCAGCTTTCAGAGTTAGCAGTTTTGTGGTGGCCCTTAAATCTTTTCTTCTGTTTTCCAGGCTGCTGAAATACAATCTTTATAAAAGATGTATTGTGAGAAGTATTCAGTATACTGTTCCTCTGGAACTCTAGGATCCTCAGATCACTTCGAGGTCTTCCTAGAGATCACACGTGATGTATTAATAATACCAGTAAGCCTATCTACACCATCCTTATTACCTGGAGGAGTCTGTGCCAGTAAAACTAAAGGGGAGTGGGGGGAATCCATTAACAGAAGCAAAATATCTGCAGTCTTCCTCTACCTGAGGATTTTTGCTTTTGCCATGCTATCTAAGTGCAAGAAACACAATATTCTAGTCGTGGCATAGAGGCAGCTTTGTAATCTCTTGTGACACACTGGAATTAGCAGTACTTGCTTTTTTTAACAGCTACAGGGGAAGATGATCATTCTGACTTGGAGGGCACACTGTCTTCTGGGTTAGTAGGTAAGAAGGTATTGGATTGAGAAAGTCTGATGTTCTTCACTAAGACCCATGCATTTTGATTACAAACTAGATGAAAGTGTTTTAAAGGAGTTAAAATTAATAGCTGAAAAGCCTAATTCTTAGAAGCAGCAAAACTGCTTAACTCAGGTATGTGAATGTCCATTTATTGTTCTTATGTTAATTATGGAGTAGAATTATTTTTTTTCTTCACTTGGATAATAACTTTAAATACTACTATTCTTATTTTTAAATAGGAGAAGCATCAAACCTCATGGAGAAGATGGGTTTAGAAAATAAAGATGTTTACCTGTTACTAAACTGTCATTTCAAAACTTGTCATTGGACACACATTTGTTTTCACTTACAGCACTGTTGCTGTCATGAGTGAGTCCCGTTTTGAAATGCAATCTTGTATAGATAAAAGATTAATTGGATTCACATTTTATGAACAGCTTGGTCTTCCTACCCTCTCTATGCTCATCATGCACAAACTGCTCTTTAGTTAAGCTGTAGTTTAAATGTCATTGTCATACAACAGCCATCTTTCAAAATTTCTGAGAGCACCTTGGATTTTGTTTTTGGAAAGGAGCTGAGCCGTCGTTGTGTTGTGTTACTGGAGTAGGCATTTCAATGTGTGTGAAATGGTAACTAGCTAGGAACAGACTCAGAATATTAGTTCATATTTTAATGTACTTCTAGTATATTTTCATTAATTTTTTCTTGACAGTTTCTTACTTGGAGACTGCAACATCTTCACTGTTGCACTACTAGCATTAAAATAAGAATTAAGGATAGTTGGTGGCAAGTTTTTCAGTGTCCCAGTGAAATCTTCTGAATAATCCACAGATTGCTCAATCTCTATATATTTTGGATTGAAACTGTTGCCGCAGCAGTGTAGGACTGGCCTCAACTCGGCGTTGGTGTGGAACAGCACAGCTCCGTGTGCAAGCCTGCTCTGGATCAGAAATACACTTTCTGGATCAGAAATACACTTTTCACTAGCAGGCTGTAGTGGCCACATGCAGCTTTGAAGGTTGCTGGAAATGTTGGGAGAATGTGACAGAGGAAAGAGGGTCGATGTCCAGTGAAGTGGAGATGCACATCAAAGGTGAGAGAGATGGAGAGCACACAGAATGAAACTGGTGGAAAGAAGAAAGTGGAGAAAAGTAAAGGGAAACTTCAAGAAGGTGTGAAAGGTAGACATGCAATCTCTGTAGCTGCAGAAAGAAGTTGCAATGAGAAACTTGGGTGGAGACCATGTAGCTTAGGGAAGCCAGCTTTAAAAAAGATAAACCACCTTGCTGAAAATGTTGTAGAAAACAGCACGCTCAGCTGAGCACGCTGAATCCTGGCTACGCTACTAAAGTGATCCACTCGTTTTCCATTGGTGTAACATGTAGGAAATGTTCTTACTCCATCCAGCATTCACAACCAGCGAATGCAGCCCCGCCAAACAACTTAACCAGCCGTTCCCCTGAGCTGACACCTGTCTGAATATTCACAAGTGTACTTACAAATGCTGCCAGAAAGAGAGAAATATATTATTAACTTGGTTCTCACAGAACATCTTTCCAAATGAATGAAAGGTCAGGACATGAGAATATCTTGCCGCATTAGAAAGTACACCACCTCGATTTTGCTGTTACACGATTCTAAGGTGAAACGGTTAATAAGGGATCTTGGCATTTAAGTGCTCATAATTAGCCATCTGGGTTTCCTAGTAGAAAACCACAATTGGCACTAATGGGTGCTCTGGTTGTCAGAGCCAGCGTGAAGACCATTAACCGCAGGCTTGCTGCAGAGGTGCTGGCGGAGCTGGTCAGGTGCCAGGGCTGAGGTGGCAGCGCTGCCAGCCTCCTCCTCCTCTGAATCGCTGCAGCCTCCTCAAAGAACTCCACAAAACTGTAGTTTAAAGGCAACATACTAATAGGAGTGGTGCCGGCAATGTTTTTCTTTCTTTAAGAGATGTGACTTAAGTGCTTTCGCTGCATTTGACAGGAAATAGAGCCTATTTCACACTGAAATTACAATGTATTGCTTTTAATTTGGGGAAGGTAGAAAAAATGGCTAAATCATAACATTACAAATTTCATGTGTTCTGTTACTATTGCAGGAGATAAAATTATTTTTTTTTCCTCCCTCTTGGCTATTTGCCCAGAATGACAAGAATATGTACTGAGATGATTAAATAAAAAGCAATCTTCTTGTTTAAAAATAGGTTTTTATGAAACCATTTCTGCATAATGCTCCCTGTCCAGCACAAGGCTTCAGTTGACTTCACTGGGTGTTCTGCTGGCAGGAACCACTTACAGGATGGGGTCTTCTGTTTCCTTACATATTTGCATAGGGAATGGAATAGCAGAGAAGGAAGAAAAGATAAAGAATGTACAGCATCCCTTATTAGTTCCTTATGGTTCCGATTCTGTCAGCCTTTATTCCACAGACAGATCCAGGCTCATGGAAATTAAGTTTCTTTTTCTTTAGTAAACTCACCCTGAAATTAAACGACTACATGCATCGGTATCTGCCAGCTGACTTTTGTGCTTTTTCTTCAATTTTATTATTTAAATTCCATTTTGAGTACTGTGGACATGATTAGAAGTCAGTTTGGATGTGTTTGCAGGTTCCTGACTGCCAGCCGTGGGGAGGGTGAGAAGGGTGCTGTTATTTACCTTACCTTACCTTGAAGCCATTCTTTCATTGCTTGTAAAATCCACTCACACCAGAGTTCAAATGCCACGGTCCTGCCATTTTATTGATGCTAGCCCAGTGTCCCTGGCTCCTCTCAGGCACAAGAGCTGAACCCCCGAAAACCAGTCAGTTCTTTTGCTAGGTTAATTCTCAGTGCAGGACCCTAAACTAGTTTACTCTGCAGTTGCACAGTGGAACCAGGCCTGGGGAGATGAGGAGAGGGAGCAGAATTACATCATCTCTGTGTTACGATAATTTAAATTGACAGGCAGCTACACCTTCAGTAGGTGAGGGAATGTTATAAGAGCTTAATCACAGTCACCAACTTCTCTTTCTCACATTAAATTAATTTACAGCATCCAGCTTTTTTGCAGGTTTATTAATTGACATGTGATAGCTGATCTCATGTTGAAGACCTGCTGATAGATGATGAAATGTTGGCAAGGATTTAAAAAAAACAACTTGTAGCAACATGTACTGATAAAATCACATTTGGAAAGCCCACTAGATTTTGTTTTCAACAAGTTTTGACATGCATTTAATTGTTTTGATGAATATCTCAATTTATTTGTACTCTAGTACAGCTAATGAAATTACAAACACTTGCATCACAGGGTGGTTTGACTCTCTCAATAGAGTTTCAAAGCATAAAAGACTACCAGCTCGATTTTGCAACATTAGTCTTGCCTGTACTTTGCCAATACAGGTGGTTCTGTTCACAGTGATATTCTGTGGTTCGGATGGGGTGTCTGAAACTCATGCAGTACCTTCAGGCCTGACTATCCTCCTTTTACTAATAAGCTACATACAAGGAAGTTGTTTTTTTAACTATAGCTTACCCCAAAAAAAAAAAGATTCTTCTCTCTGCTGTGTTACCATTCCTCAGATCAGCTTATTAGTTTGGATTCCTTCTGGGTTTTGAGAGGTTTAGAGAGGCAAAATCGAGCCTTAATATTCTTTGGCCTTTGCCCCTGTAAGTTCAAGGCTTGTTTGTCATATTTGCTTTCTTACTTCTTTTTCATGGTGGCAACAGAAAGGAAAAAATCAACCTACTTGGGTTTTCTGTCGTTACTTGTTTTCTGTGTATGTTACATTCAATAGTTACTTTCATTGATGGATTCCTCCTCTCTCCTGCCCCACATTCATGTTATGGCCGAAGGCTTGGAATTGGCTTCTGGAGGTTGACTGCTTAGCACCAGTCTCCCCTGTATCACTTAGTTCTAGACTTTTTGCAGAGCTTGCTGTCATTGCCTCACTGGCACCTACGTGTATGGAGGTGTGTATTTATATATAGGGATGTTTTGCTGAATACCACTTCTGTCTCATTTCAGATTCAGGTCTTTATTTTTGCAAGGGAAATAAGCTTAAATTAAAGGCTTTACTCTTCAGAAATGATTTGTGTGGCTTTCAGTGTCTGACACATCAGTGAATGTTACGCAGGTCCTGAATCCTGGCTATAGTTTATATAATATTTGTCACACAAAAACCGTTTAAGTCACAGAAACCTTTATATTTTCATCTGAGTGAAGAGAGCCATGAGCTGTGCCAGGCTGACTGTAGAAGAGCTGATATGTAAACAAGTCTCAGGAAGGTGGGAACTGCCTCTGTGACTTTTCACTGCCAGGAGATATCCTCAAGATTAGCTCTTGTAAGGTCTCTGTTCTGCAGAGGTATTTTAAAAGGTCAGTTGGCAAAAAAAAAAAAAAAAATTCTCCCTTTTTTCTGAGAATACATATAAATATCCTGTAAGCTTGTTCCCTGTTAAACTGAGGATAATGAGTTGGTCCATGTCCAGTTGTTTCAATCGTCTAGTTGTAAAATAACCACATTCGCTTGCAGGTGTATTTCTGATCCTGGTGGAGACAGAGGTCTTGGTCATCCTGTCGAGGGTACTCTTGAGAATTCAACCCTACAACTGCTTATCATCTCTTAATTTTTCTGCTTTGTTTTTCTTTTAGGATTCACAAAATGTCACAGGCTGTGCCTGCCTGAGAAAGGGCTCTCCCTTGCTGATGGTGATACCATTGGATATCACTTAGCAGTTAGGCCAAGGCAGCGGAGCTGGAGGCTTCCAAATTGACATTTGTATCATTTTCTTCTGTGTGTTTGTGCACATTGGTCTTTTAAATCCTTAACAATAGACAATGCAGGAAAATCTATCCCATAAGACTTTACGGTTCTCTTGCTGTATTGTGAAACCTCATTTATTTTTTAGCAAGCAATTAAAAAATGTGATGAAATTTACTCCTAGCATCTTCTTAGGCTCATACTTTTCTTAACAGATCTGCCAAATAAAAATACCTGACAAACCTGTTGAGGAACATGAGAGATGTTCTTCATACCCCTTCAGTACAACAGAAAATCAGTGTGTCGAAGTCATCTCATCTCTCCAGCTGTGTTCATAAACCTGTGGTTTTCTTCTGGTTCATTTTCTTCCCTGTAAACTTGTACTTTTGGGATGAGCAGCCTCAGTTCCAAGCAGTCTACTTGGCACAGTAATGTTCAGCAAAAAAAAGTGGTTCTTATAACAGACAGTCTTGAAGTCAGCTTCCTAAGGCAATATTGCTAGGATTGGTGTGAGCTTTCCAATACTGTATTTGCTTTCCTCTCCCCAGCTACACCATCACCTCAAAATTCCTGTTAGCTGTCTTGTTCCTGTTATAATCTGTTTGATTATGTAGGCCTGCTTTCTTTCATTTCCTTGGGCCTGTGTTGTCTGGGGAGGGGCATCAAGAGAGGTGCGTATGAAACATTTCCTCTGTGGTCCCCCAAAGCCTGTGTGGGCATGAGGAGAGCTAACAGGAGTGCTTGGAGCATTGCCAGCTCTTCCCTTACCTCCATGGAACACTCCGGCTCTCAAATGGAGATCAGTCTCCCAGAGAAGCACGAAACTATCTCTGATCCATCTGTGTCTCAGTATGTACATAGGTACCTCAGATACAAGTATTATGCTATGGCAAAGCAAATCTTCTTAATAACAGGAAAGTTACCATGAGCCTTATTAATAAACATAATGGAAAAATGCATATATTAAATGCAAAAGTCAGTTTAAAATGTCAGCCAAGGATTTTTGCTGATATTTACTGATGCAGGCTTTATTTCATGACTGTGAAGTGGCAGAAAGGGTAATTAAAGGTACAACTGTAAAAACATCGATGACTAACATTTAGTAAGAGGAAAATTGGGACATCAAAATGGAAAAGCTTACCCATCCAATCTCACTTACAGTTGATAATGTAATAGTTTTACTGTTTGTCAGGCTCCTGAGAGCCCTTATTTCTAAGTGCTAACCTTATTTATTAAAGATTTCCCTTCATAGGAGGTGGTAGACATGAGCAAGACGTCCAGAAGAGTTAAATCACTATGCTATTAATTGACTGTGCTTTGATTCAAAATCTGAACTTCTGTAATTATAATCCTACAAAGAGCCAAAGCAAGACCATGTGTGTTTGTTGCATGGGGTTTTTTTAACATTACCACATGTACATTTATCTATTAACTCTTCCTGTGTTGGAGCTTTTCCTTTATTCCATCAGTTCTTGCAGAATTGAACACATGTAATTCATGTTTTCAGTTGAGCTCTATTTTCTTTATGATATTAGAAGAGTCTAATGTAAAGAAGGCAAAGAACATTATTTTCTATTCCAAACGTAAATGTACTTTAAATAACATGAATGAGAAAATTTACCTTCAGTAGTCAAAGAAAAGGGACTGATGCACTTTATCAAGTATCGCTTGGGAAAATAAGTAGAGGTGCTTCAGGGCATAAAAGAACAGCCAGAAAGGTCTGTTGTTTATGGTGAGGAGGGAGATGAAGAAAATTTCCGACAGTTTTCTTCAGAGTGAAGAAAAATCGATAGCCTCAAACTATCTCCAGTTAGTTTGAAACTTCGTTCAATATTAAAATTGTAGTTTTCCCACTGTCAAATTTAAGTATATGTAAAGACTATTGCCAGCTCTGCTTTCCTTTGGGAAAGAAGCTACGTCAGCACTCGTATTTGCTGATCTTTGTTACAAATCAGTATTTTAGTAACCAGAACAACACAGTTTTAGCTTTCAAGAAAAGAACTCTTCAAAATGAGTCAGGATTTTAAAATACAGAGATGATAAGAGAGATAAGTGCAAGAGCTGTAATTGACAAAAAGTGAGAAATTAAGTTCAAATGCTAAATCTGTACCTTATTGTCCCTGTAAATGATTTCTGTCTACAAAATCTGGTATTGTCAAAGGTGAGTTGCAAAGTCATTTGTTACAGAATGTGAAATTTAACTGTAATTAATGTTTTGTTAATGTGTTACACAGTCTTGAATCCTTAAATCGCTGTTTATTTTCAAATTTGCCTTTATTGACTTTTCACCAAAAAGCCCTATTATTTTGTCGTGTCAGTTAGGCACTGTATAAAGCATAACCTCTCATCTCACATTAAATCTTTTTCCCAAAAGCCTAAAAGATAATAGAAACTGCACACCTTTTGGAATGCCTCTTACATTCTGCTGCAGACTTAGATTTTTCTTCCTGAACTCTCATAAAATTGGTTGGTTTTCTTTTTCCTTGGTTGATTGATGGAGCTCTGGGTTTCATAAAGATTGCATTTCAAGTCTTTTGCTAGTGTTTCTATATCCCGTTGCTGAAAATCAGAGCAAGAACGAAAAAGGGTTTTGTCACCAGTGTAATTACCCCATGAATGCCACGTCTCTGTATCCAGAGCACTGTCTTCTAGATGGAGCATGTGAGCCCGTGTTTAGGATGTCTACTTAGGCTGTATATGTACGTATGTATATATGGTGGAATTAAACTTGGGCCAAGAAATGGTTCCAGGGGTGGCACTTTTCCTCTTCCCACAGCATGGTAAGTGATTTATATTGTTCACTGTCATCATCTAGTGCTTCTGTGCCTCTCTTCTACCTGTACGTTGTAGAACTGACTGCATTTGTCTGTGTGGACATAAGTTCATTAATTTGGTCTTTTCTAGCGAGTACCAAGTGATATTGAGTGAGGGATAACTGGAGAAAAAGTAGTATGCCAAGTGAGCTTTTTATTTTTACTTGGTTTTTTTTCCTGATAGAAATCTATCTATGTACCTGAACGTTCACAGGCAATAATACATGGTTTATTGTGTTAAACACCAGTGGTGTTGAAGTAACTTTCCTATCATATTAGATTTCACACCAACAATTTTTCCAATAGTTTATGTGATGACTGAGTGGAAAGCTTTGATCAACGTGAGCTGGGATGGGTTTGTTACTTGTTAGAGAAAACGGAGCTGACTTCAAAGCCAGTTTTACACCATCGGGGGAATTACACGCTGCTGCAGGGTCAGTGGTGCTGGTCCTATGTGTTGCACAGAGGTCTCAGCTCACCCTGCTGCGTACCCTTAGGTGTTTACTAAGACAGTGTTCATCTGAGAGCATAACTACTATGTCACATTATTGAAGAGAGGTGTAGCTCCATAATTTGACTCAACTCTTAAGTGTCCTCGAGAAAGATGTGCATAGGGAATTTGGTGGCCTTTTTCCTGCTTAATAGGCTAAATTGGGAGAAGATAATTTTGACTTCAGAGACTTTGTCAAAACTGCTTGTGGGTTTTGGTGATTTTTTTCTTAAATGGTAAGTCATTTAACTTGCTAGTGTTTGTATTTTTGCCTCTGCAATGGTGACTTTGCGCTGATCTTCCTCGTTAGGTATTATATTAATTGTACAAGTGTTATTAGTTTTCCTCTGTCTTTCACCTCATCATCTGCAGAGACAACAAAAGGCTACTGAAAGGTTCTTAGGATGAAAACTAGGAGGCACACTCAACTCACAGTGTCTCAGCTGCAACTTATAGCAAATCTTATTAGCAGCATTAAAAGCATCTCCCTATGGAGATACCAAGAGGAAGGCTGATCTCTCTCGCTGGGTGAGACCGGAGCAAAGTTCATTCATGTGTAGTGTGTGTGCTTTCTATACAAGCTGGTTGCCTATTTTATCCTTCTTCGTTCTTTAAAGTAATGCTGGTAGTGTAGCTGTACTTCCTACAACTTCTACCTTTCTTACTGCAGTCTTTGTTTATCCTCTAACATCTATGTCTATTTGTGTATTTCTCTATTACAGTATTAGAAACCTTGCTTGTAGATAGTAACGCTTCCTAGTAGTTGAATAGGAAGAGCAGATGTTTCTACATTGTGTAGCTTTGCTTTAGATGTATCACAGTTTGTGGCCCTAGGTATTCCTCCACCATGTCAGTAAACCTCAATTGAAATACATCTTGTTAAAATGTGACTTCTGATTTGCAACAAATCTTTTCTAAATGAAACACTACAATTCTTCCTCCAGCTGTGGTTGGCACTTTCTTTTAAACATGTCTTCGTTTGTCCTTTGTTAAAGTGTGAAACTTCTGTCTACGGAATTTGCTTTTATTCTATTTTGTGCAGTATTAAGCAAAATAATATTTAGTTATTCTGAACATGTTTTAATTGACATGAGCTAAATTTTACTGTGTGGAAGTATATTTTGTAATACATAAATGGTCTCTGCATGTCACTAATAGCAGTTTGATATGGTTTGTTCTTACCAAACACTGGTATTGAATGGATTTAGCTTTTCTGAATAATCTTTCTGTTAAATACCATATAGGACGGTAATAATTTGAGCCATAATAATGTTTAAGGGTTTGCTAATTAGAACATTGAAAGAAAAATACCAACAACTGGAGCAATATTTTTTTTAAACAAGGTAAACTTAACAACATATAGCTAATTGTGTTTCTAATCAAGAGGATATTACTAAGCTTTTGAAACAAAGCAGAACTAAAAAATAAACCTCAGCTAAATATTTCCTAACATTCTTACTACAGAAATCCATTTAGAATTATTAGGAAATCTTACTATACAGCTGGAAGAGACAGGGAGTTGACTAGTTTATATCTAGAGATTACATTTTATTTGATCTACAGAAGCTGGGCAGAATCCTTCAGGCCATGCTATAATGTGAATGTTGGTTGGAAAAGGTTGGCATGCACTGGACTTGGGTAAGACGCACACCCACCAGTGCTTAGTTATCTGCCTTTTCTTTGTTTTCAAATTTGTGAGATGCTGAAGAAGGGGAGTGGTGAAATGAATTCCAGAGCTGTGGTAATTAGCACCAATAAATGAGTGTTTTCAGCAGCAGTACTTGTATAGCGTCTGTAATTTTGTTGAAAAAGCAAATGTTTAAAAGAGATAAAGTGAATTAGCTGGGGCGTTTTTTGCAGTAGTTTTGAAAGTGACTCACTGATTAAGCAACACTAAAGCAGTAATGCTGTTTTCAGTTGGTACAGGTCAGCTCTGTAGGAAGAATGCTCTTCAACTAGAAACTGGGTAGATGGAAATTTTGAGCTTCATCACCACTGTTTTATTCTCACTGCTGAAGTTTCCTGAGGGAAACCTCTGTCAGTGCTGCAGTATATACAGGCTTTTATTTTCAGGATAATACAGTAGATTGCCCATTCAGCTACAACAGCGGGAATTGGTTTTGTTTACTTTTTATCCTGTCCACAAGGCAACAGAGTCTTTTTTGTTTGGTTTTGGTTTTGGTTTTGTGGGGGAGTAGGTGGGTTTTCTGCGTGTTGTTCTTTTTTGTTTCCTTGAGAGGTGGGGAGTGTCCTCTTTTAGGTCAAAAGGCAAGTCCTTTAATCAAGCTTTGTCTCTTTTATGTTTTTCCTCCTGTGTGTCTCAGACTTAGTTTCAGTCTAGGTCTTTGATAATTCAAAATGAATGTTCAGTAGTTTTGCACTTCTTTAAAGATTATGAATAAGTTAGATTGCTTTCACATTGTCGTAGTTATTGGTGCCTTATACTTATTTGCAAGCCCATCTCTGTAAGACTGTTCAATTCCTTGTCAATGAGGTGAGAGGAAACCATTCTTTATATCCAGCTGAGGCCAGGTGTTGTGCATTAACATGTAAATAGTGCAATTAGTGCCAATTATGATGTGAAAAGCTACATTAAAATCTGCAGGTTTGTCACCCATACTTTTTTTTTTGTGGTTTTCTGCTTTAGCCTCCTTTTTTAGGCATCTGGTATCACTTTCAGGCTTGATTACTGTTGGGCTTCAAGCTGATGTTTGCATCCATTGGGGTAGATGTGTGAAGAAAAGAGACTCTGGGTAATAATGCAGAAAGAGGAACTCGGGTCACATTCAATTTAATCACCTTCTGTGACTTAACTTTCTTATTTTATTATTTATGGGGGTTTTATTATTTATGGGAGTTGGACTAGATGATCTTTCTAGGTCCCTTCCAACCCCTAATATTCTATGATTGTCATAGAATACCAGGTTGGAAAGGACCTCAAGGATCATCTAGTCAACCTTTTGAAGTAAAATATATATATGTATATAGCTGAAATGAGATGGCCCAGCACCCTGTCAAGCTGAGTCTTAGAACTGTCCGGTGTAGGGGAATCCAGCACTTCTTGACTATGCTGTCAAGAACTTGTTTTAAATATCTGAAAAAATTGTATTGGATCTCCCTCTTTCTCTACTCCATGAGGCAAAAGGTGGTGAATTTTAAATACAGCAGAATAAGGTATTTGTAGTGATATTTGCATTATGGATGTCTGTGGCAGAAGTACAATCAAGAAATGCATCTTTGATAATAACTGTTTTCTCACTTGTACATCATACCTTGACGTTAAGGCTGCTTCTGCTGGCTTCTCAGATCTCTTAATGGATTCCTGATAAGATGTAGTTGTCTGACTGCTTTCTAAGGTTCTTTTGTTCTTAGTGTAATGGAGCCTCAGTCAAACAGAAGACGTTATTTGTGTTTCTGACCACTTCTTTCATTCCTGATAATCTGGATATGTAGATGCTCAGGGAAAGCCGAAGTTCCAAAGGATGAGTATTTTTCTGTTTGTATAAATTGACACATTGACTTGATAGAAAAGAATAATACATTTAATGTTGACATCAGTCTTAAATCTGCTTCATATTGTGATCCCTTACAGAACAGTAATGCAAAAAGTACAGTTTCTTTTGTATTAATATTTAATCTGATACCAAAAGCACTTAAAGGAGCGAGGGATATGAGTCTTCTATTAGAAACGGCTTCTTTGTTGCACTGAGCAATTACTACCCAAGTAAATGAAACCAAGAAGTTTGTTCTAGTATCATTAAGTTTTAAAGATTGTTCTGCTGGGAAAGCTTTTGTTTCAGTTTCTGATTTTAAAGGTTGTTTCTTCAGAGTCAATCAAAAAGTAACTTCCTTGATGTTAAACGCAAGGGTACAAATTAAGGCAAATAAACTGATATTGAGTGAGTCAGACAAGTACTGATAAATGTGAATGCTTTGGGGAGCATTCTGCAGCTCTTAGCTGGGGAAGAACTGTGCAACTTTCTAAAGAAAATAATCAAATCAATGAAACATCAATTATTAATGTTCTAATGTATTGCCAGAAAATAGGAAGAGCTAAAAGAAGATCAGTATGCTGCTCCCGTCCCAGAGAATGATGAGCACACCCAAGGTTCTTCTAAAATATGGGCCAGTCTGCAAGCAGAGCTTTCGTCAGCTTTGCCTGCTCCCCCAGAGACGTGGGGACTCGGCCCTTAAAGGGTGATGTGAGGATTTTAGCTTCCTTTTCAAGTAAAACACTGCTCTTCTCCGGTCGTTCCTGTTGGGACTAAAGGAACTCAAAAGAAAATGTATAAAAGAGTTTAAGCAAATCTTGTAATTTAGAATTATCCCTTTTTTTTCTGGGGCTTTTTAAATTATTTCTGAACAGTCAGGTCGTAAATAACGATACAGGACTGCAAATGGGTTCAGTGCCTCATTGATTTAGGCTGTTGAAATGTTTGGATGTGAGTGTACAGTTTGGCAGCAGCTCGGGCCCACATCTTTGTCTTCTGGTACAGCGGTGGGGCACCTTGGGTTTTGCTACACTCTACTGTTGCCAGTAGCTATTGTTTGTGATTGATGGACTTCCCGGGGCGGGAGGGGGGAGAAAAAGTAGGTATTCATGCCTCAAGCATGTGACCTGTGGCTGAGGTAGCTGAATAGTGCTGTGTCTTGAAATCAGTCCTTCATTGTCCATTTTGCTTTACAACAAGTTGTGTCGCATCTTCATATGCCAGTGACGTTTTTCCTTGTTTTCTTCCCCCCTCTCCCTTCCCCCCACCCCCCTCCCCCTCCCCCAATCTTCCGTTCCGCCTTCATTTGCTCGTCCCCGCCACTGCGGGTACTTCACGCTTTTTTTGTCTCGTCTTTCTCTTGTCGACATCTCTCCGC
>WTSP01020825.1:12819-27661 GCA_025331215.1 Actenoides lindsayi | reverse complement strand
TTAAAGCTCTCCCTTAAGCACAAGCTACTGGGACCTTCAGGGACAGACTTTCCACTGGTTTTCAGACAGAACAGAATGTAAACTGTATTCCATCTCAGGTTAGACAGAGATGGATGTTAGTACCATTCCTGGTGATCTGGATTTAGGACAAAAGTTGAAACATGTTGTTCCTTCAGCACATGACTTTGAAACTTCCGTTATCCATGTCCAGAATACCATCAATGTTCAGACCATCATTACTCTTAATTTACACCATTGATCTGGGATGTGGTCAACATTTGCTTTAAAAATTATTGTGTTGCTTGTCACCACACTCCTGGTAGTAGCTGAGAACGTTAGTCTGTCAAGTCCTTGCCCTCTTAGGACATCACCTTCTCTTTGGTTTCTGGCTGATGCAGCATTGCAAAGAGATTGACAACCAAGAGGAGAATATGATGCTTTCCTTAGAAGGTGGCAGTGATGATGATACACACCCAGTGACTGAAGTTTTCCACTGTGGACTTCAGCATTACCAGGAAGGAAATTTCTAAACAAATTTGCAATTTATTTATTTTTTAAAGTAATTAAAGAAGTTATTTTTTGATAACAGAAGTACCTACTTGACTGATGTTTTAGGACAGACTATTTTTTTTCTGTAAATCTCCATTTGCTTACCAGATCTCACACTGTCTAGCATACAATCCGGTCTTCTTCAGTCATTTGTTCTTGGGAAACTAACATCGTTGTAACACTTTCTTAAATTATTAACGTTGCCAGCCTTTTATAACAGTAAGGCTTAATTTATCTTAAGAAGAATTCCTCCCCTGGCTTCATTTATACAGTAGAAACAGTTTCTACTGCTGTCAGAGACTTGGTCTGATGGATGTATCTCACAGTCCTTAAAGATTATTTAAGCTGGTCTGAAGTTACTCATGGAGTTCTTGGCTGAATAACACAGTAAAATGGCTTCACAGATCTAAAATGCATGCACCAGAGAGCAGATGTTTGGTTGCATTATTCCTCTTATGGGGCAGGAAAATATGCTTGTAAGTGTGAGTGACATGAGTTCTAAAGACAGGCAAACTTAAAAAATGGTAATTGTCAAAAGGAAAGAATGATTTGTTGAGTAAAGGCTACTTTTTATTATTCTTTTGATACATATTTGTCTGGTTTCTAAATTCCTGCTGAGATCATGCTGATTCCTGATGCCAACATATTTGCCTTGATACAGGGGGGTTGAAAAACAGCTGTTCAGCTTTAAATCCCATTACACAGGTCTCATACTAAATTTTACCATCGAGTGCATGGAGAGCACACTTCCCATTTCCAGTAATGTGATGTGGAATGATTTTAAAAAATGTTGCTGTATTGTGGAACAATAGAAAGCAGTCGTTTCAAAAATCCCTTCCTCTTTCTTGCTATGCAAGGTAGGGGTAGTTAGCCATAGCAAATTACTGAGTATTACTGCTTGTAGAATTTAGTTTAGCTCAGTGATCTTCAGCACAAGCCAGTCAGTGATGCAGGTAATAAAAGAAAATAAAGGAAAAAAGGTAAAAATATTTATCTCTGTTATAAAGCATTCAACAAGGGAAATAGGCAGGAATAAAATCTACACTTGTTTTGCAAGGAGAGGTGAATGAGTCAGGCAGTAAATGGTTATGTTAATCAGAACAAAGAGAGCAGAGTGAGCATTTCAAGTAAAGCTCATGTCAAACCACAGAACAGAAAAGCACATTTTCAAGTTTTTACATTCTGTGCCTGAGTAAAGGGGTAGTATCAATACCTAAATGTTTTTAATTGGCATTGAATGGCTTTGTGGGCAGAAAGAAAGAGAGATGATAGGAGGTCAGGATGTCTTCTGAGATATCAAGCCAGTGTGTTTTCTTCATGTGGTGCTTTGTTCCTTGTCACTTCCTCCATTCCCTTGCAATAGAAAAAAGCCGTTTTTCTCCTCTGTCCATGTCCTTTGCTCTAAAGCCAGGTGTGTGAGATGTCCGTCTCAGGACTCAAACCAGTTATGTTCATCTCCATCTCTTCCATCTTCCTCAACAGCATTTCATGAACCTTAACTGCAAGCTTTTTCTGCTTTATATGGTGTGACTCTCTTGAATCACACAGCTCTTCTGGGGTTTGTTTACTCTTATGTATTCAGCAGCAAAGCCTTCAACACCCTGTCTGGCAAGGGTCAGGTCCTTTTCAAGTTTGTTCCCAGCTTGGCTACAAGAGGAGTCAGATATTCCTTGAGCTTGCTCAAGCTTGAGCTTGCAGCCTTGGCCCTCCTTCATATACTGGCCTTCTTTATCCCTATTTGCTTTTTTCTCTTACAGTTTTGATTTCATCTACCTGTGATTATGACAGAAGGAGGAAGTTGAAACTTCAACTGCATTGTGTCAGGAAAATAAATGGAGATTACTTGCAAGAATTACTTAAGGCATTCTTGGTAATAATTACAGTTTTTACTTTGTTTTAAGCCTTAACAACCTCAGTGAGAGAGTCAAAGTTTTGGTCAAATCATGAATGATTCAAGACTTACACTTTCCCAATGATTCTTCTGCTGGACAATTTTGCTCATGGGTTGGGGAACACAGGCGATAAAACAACTGAATATTTCAGTGCAGGTGAGTGACAGGTGGGAATTAGAAACCAATTTTCAGAACTCTCTCCCTCTGCGCTAGTATAGCAGAAGCAGTTCATGCTCTGTTTTATCTGTTTACTGTAAACAGTAGCTGAACAGTCAAGCAGTGACAGCTTGCAAACAAATGCTGAGGTGTTGGGATGGTGTAGCTGTTACTCTGAAAGTCATGCAAAACTTCACATTTAATATATGCACTGTGTATCCATGTATGACAAATATGAGTTACCACAGATATAGCTGGGCTTCCAGTGGGAGGGCAGAAGGCAAATGGTACAATGTAAAGTGAAGAGAGAGAAGGAAGGGAATGACATGGTATAAGTGGTAGTGGTTTTGTGAGCATAATTTGTTGTTGACAAAGATTACAGGAATGAGAGCTGGTCTCTGTTACCATTCTGCTTTCTTTATAACTTCCAGGCAGAGCAGAAGGTGGAGTCCCCCTACTTGGTCCTGGGTCTGTACTCATGCCTATGTTAACACAGAATGTCGTACGTCTAAACTAGTCCTATGCTTCAGAGCTTTTATATCAGGATTAAGGCTATGCAGGTTCTTAGCAGTGTGCCTACAGCACTTCTAGCTCTCCACTGCTTCTGCACTTGGAACATGTTCCGTGTTTGACCTCCTGTGCAAATAGGCAGGGAGTTTCATTCACTCGTCTTTTACACTGTAATATATGTTTTGTCTCAGGAGCACCCTCTAAAATGGTATCTGTGCTTTTTAAGTATCTTCCAGAGAAGCATACATTTCTTTCCTCTTTCCTTCTGTGCATGAAGGTACAGTTCATGGTACTGATCTGTTGCCAATAGTCTGGTTTGTTGCAGCCCCTGGAGTTATACACATTTATACTGGAGGATGGCATGTCTCATGTGAAAGGTGAAATAAACCTCTATGCAGGTAGCCTAAGTTTTATGTGCTACATAGCATTAGGTGAATTGAGTGGGATGAAATTAAGCCAAATAGAAAAATAATTCAGTTTTTTTCTCATTTCTGGATTGCTTGTGTTAAGCAATGATTAATACAGACACTCAAATTGTTTCTAATGGTTTTATTACTTTAAAATTGTTCATTTTTTAGAAATCTTCATTCTGCTAATGAAGTCTCAACTCCCATCTTGGCCATTGTTACAGCCATGAAAATGAAATAGAAATAAAAAATCATTTCCAGACTGAAATCTGTGGATATCCACATTCCAAGTTAAATGCTAGATCTGACATCAGCTCATTTACATTTTGGGGAAGCTATGCTTCAAGAGATTTCTCAGACCATCTTTGCCACTTACTGTTGGAGGTTTTTTTTTCATAGAATTTGATAGATTTTTAATTCTCCTGCACTTAATTGCAAAGCTTCTAGTGATTCAGTGGGATCAAGACTGATACAGTACTTGCAAATGCTGTAGACCCCCCCCGAACTTAAGTTTGATCTTGCTTGACATAAAAATGGCTAATACCTGAAATAAATAGTTAAATAAATGGGCTATCTTGTCTTGATTTTGAGTATTTTCCAGGGGACAGTTTCACAGTACAGTTCCTGTGTTTGTTTATAAGCACTTACGCTGTGCATGCTGACATGCAGTAACACCAATTTACCAAGGCATTTCTCTTCCAGCCAAATACGTGTGTGGCTGTTTTGAGTCAGCCCTCAGTATATGCTAGTCTTTTCCTGTCACCTTCCACTCTGCTTTGCTAGCCTTATCTCTTAGTCTCACAACCTAACGGAAAGACAGTCAAATCAAATTAGCTTCTCTGACACAAAAAAAGATTTGGAACTTGCTCAAATGTGTAAGCTTACATTGAAGAGCTGCTCACATTGAGAGACTTCTTCAGGAAGTTTCAGTTCTTGGTGATTTGGCCAGAAAACAAAATGGGTGGGTTATAAATTAGCTTGACAGAAGTAGAAAAGATGGGTACTCTGGTGCATTTAGGTCATGAGTCTTTACCTCTTTGTCGTGGGACTAGGAAGAAACTCTAGGTAAGTTTATTATCCTGCAGTTTGCTATTGCCCGCTGAGCATGTTGGAGGCTGCTGCTGCCAGGTGGGTTACTGAGTGTGATATGACTGCTCTGATGCCTTTATGCCAGTCCCAGTGTCTGTGGCTGGAAGCACAGCTTAGCTGATACTGAGTGTCTACAGATCAGATGTCCAAGCTAGTCACATTTCCAGTAACTACCTGCCTAATATGCATCATCCTAAAGAGGGTACCTGGGAAGATCAATTATAATGTAGACTTTCCAAGCTTGAAGAAGCTAGGGACGGATTGGATAATAGAGTTAAAATGCTTTCAAACAAAAACATTGGGCATGTAAATGAGAGATCTAAATGAGGAATGGTGATTTTAGCATGCCTTTACCCATAGAACAGGCTTCTGTAACCCTCACAGGTTCATATAGTGTAAAGCAAATTAGCCTAGAAATGAAAAGGACATAATTAGAATGTTAGTCTCACTTCACTACCCACTTTTTGCTATCATAGCATAGCTGAGTTTGTTAATGAGTTATGCCAATTATAGATGTTTTCTTTCTCAAAAATGTAGGAAAAAGAAAGGATTTTAAGGTCAATCACTTTGCCTTTTTTTTTTCCCTAAAAAAAAGCTAAACTCCTTTTTTAGAATGGTTTCGAAAAATAGGTTTTGAGGAAAGAACAATTACAATGGTAAAAAAAAAAAAAAAAAAAAAAAAAAAGGGCAGCCAACTTTGGTATTCTTTTAATTCATGCCTTTTAAACTGCAATACATTAAACTGAGATGTAGTTCCCTTCTGTTCATGATGAAAAGGAAGAACTGGTAAGAATTTTAAAATCAGAAAAAAAAAATCAGTGTTACGTGAAATTTGACCATGTGCCATACAGTTTTCTCTGATAGATTTTCTGTAACACAAGGGTGTGTTCCTAAGTAGCAGATTTCCTTTTTTATCATAAGGCTGTTACATTACTGGACATGATTGTCATACCACTCCTCACATAAACACATGGTTCAAGTAGAAGTATTAACCAGCATCAGTTAAATTTCTTCTCCTCTCGAAGGCCTGTGATCTTTGGATAAAAGGTGGGAGAATATCTTGACACTCAAGTTTTTTTTTTATCATCTCTGCTGTTCCTTTGAGGATGTGTTTTCCTTTTTTATCTGAAAGCCTACTCTTTGACCTTTCTCCAGCAGCCCCATGAGGGCTTGCACTGTGAATGTTTTCTGCTGTCAATCAAGATCTACCTTCTACAACCACAACCGCATGCAAGCCTGGCTGGACACACAGGGCCGTGCTCTGCTGACATTCGCATCTGTGTACTCTATGTGTAGGCTTGTAAAAAGATCAGAACTTAGCCCTTTGCATTCTCTAATGGATTTCACTTGGCTGTGCTATGGGATTCATTCTGTCCCTGTTACAATCTCACCCTGAACCCCTTCTCTGCTCTTAGCTTCTAACTTCTTACTTTGACTCTCTCTGGAAAGGCATCACAGCTAACCTCATCTGTCCTTCTCACTTCACAGTATAAATTCATTTGCATTGCCCTTCTTTTAGAGTGATAGCAAAGCTAATGTCTACAACATATCTCACTTATGCTGTGAAACATTTCTATTTCACCACGGTCACAGTGGGGTGGTCTGTAGGAGTCAGGTGGAGCAAAGTCTGAGTGCCCTTCACTTCCCTAAACCCAAAAGAGGGAGAGTGGCATCAGTGATGACTGTTTTGGTGATGTACTGAAATCTCTCTCTCTGTAAAGAGAAGCAGTGCTTCTTCAGTCTTTTCATCACCTCTGAAAACATTTCTCAGGAAATATTCCTACAGCCATCTAAAAGCTTAGAGGTGAGATTATTTGGTTTAGAAATGCAGTTTTTCAGACAATTCAAGTTTCTTGGTTACAGTTTCTATTCATTTCTGTGTTCTTGGGTAAGCTCAGCATGCAGCAAAGACAAGGATTACTATATAGGAATGGGTTTTACTGTCCTCCCCTTCTTCTTCTTGGTATTACTGTGCTCTGTTCCTCTGTGACCACTGTCCTTTCTTGGCAGTTGAGAGCAACAATGGGTTTTGGCCTCTGAGAAAGGAGTTGCTACCACTGTCTTAGCTTGGAAGCGATCATGAGGATGCACAGAAGGGAGAAACTATTCATACTCTATGGACAGTGTTTTTTATCTGGGTAGACTTGTCAGCTGCAAGATTTTGCTGCTAGATTTTGCACTGGGAAATTAAAGAGTTAGACTAGGTTCCTTTTTCTCTTGACTGGATTTTCTTTAGCTTTCTGTTTCACACTGTCTATAGAGTTTCTGTTATTGAGCATTGTCCCTGCAACCATGAGTTAGAGAATTTGCTTGATTTCACCTTCCTGATAGTAACATGTGAATCAAACAGCTGTAGCTTTGAAAAGAAACCACACTGTTAAGTAGTATAGAGAATGTGAAATTGCAAGGCAGTTGCAACACAGGTGACAGAAGGTGAGTTTAAAAGTGTTGTAAGCCCAGGATGCCACTGATGGATGCATGCACAGACATTGTACTGGATCTTGGATTCTCTCCTGCCTGGTAATTTCCTTCTATCCTAGCAAATAGGTGTTCACCCCCCCAACAAGATACAGATAAAAGCTAACTGTGTCTGCTGGCTGATCTCCTGATGGCTTTTCTTTTGCTGGTACTACTGCTCTGTCTTAGCCTTACACTTCTTACTTAGCCCTCCTCTTCTGGCTTACAGAAACTATATATGTAAAACTTGCATGCTGTGCTGCGAAAGTGACAGTGCTATGTGCAAGTTGTGGTTTTTTTAATGAACACTAATGAGTATTCTAGACTATTCCAAAGTATAAAGTTGGCCTTTCTGATGTAAAAATATTATTTGTGTAATGGCTTTCTCGAAGATAAATATTTTGCTTTCTTTAGAACACTGTTGTTTAAAAACTGACCATCTGAAAAACAGTTTCCATCTGTAGCTGCAGTTATTTTCTTTGGTGGTCCAGGCTTCTTAGCCAGACTTAATCCATGTAATGCAGTACAGCATTCAGGAAAGGGTACCACGCTGCCTTGGAATGGCACATATACAGTGCTTCTTTATAACGTTCCTTCACCTCCAGCCATTTCAGTCCAATCACTTTCCAAGTTGGAAGTGATTTCTGTGTATGGAGGAGAAAAGAAACCATGGTTTTACAAGGCTTTAATTCACTAGAGACAGAGCCACATGAGCAGGGAGAGACAGGGAAGCAGCTGAAGAAAATTTTACCTTTGAATTGGAGGCGACATCCACGTAATCTTTTGTGCTTTTTTTGCCTGGCCAAGCTTTGCCTACCAATGTCTTCACAGCATTAATCACAACTAAGAGGTTCTGTGGGAAACCTTTTGCTCTATGTTAAGGAACATTAATGAGGATATAGATTTAATGTTTTGTCCATCTTCAGAAGACTGGCTTGCTGCAGACAGGGAAGGAAGGCTGTAAACAGAGGGGTTTAACCCTGGAAAGGAATCAAGCACCTCCTGCTCACAAGATGTTTATGTTCTGTTGCTGTTAAGGAACCATAAACATGAGATCTGCAGCCACTAACATTTCTAGTGGCAGAAGAGGCAGAGAGATTGTAAATGCCCTGATACGTGGGAAAAGAACCTGTGGGTGCTCTTAGCTGGCGTCTAAGTTAAGAGCAACTTTGTGTGCAAATTCAACAATGAGATAGAAGTGGTGTTTCCTGTGGCAGCTGCTTGGTGGCACAGCAGGACTATCAGTAATTGGATGTATTCAGTCTTGTGTCAGAAGGCATGCTGTTTCCCCACTCCTGGGCAGGTGTCCTCGTTTGAACTAGAACAGAACCAATTCTGTTCAGTGATTTTACTTTTCAGCTAAGCCTCTTCTAAGTAATGGCACTTTCTGAAGTTAATGGCAGATTTTCTCAGACAGTGTCAGCTTCTAGCAGTGATAACAATCCACGTTTAGAGTGACTACCATGGTGTGTGCAGAAAGGCTCCTGCTTAGACTTGCTCCTAGAGAAACCAAAGTCACTGCTAAATCTTGTGTGTCACATTGGGGTGCTGTAAAGCAAGAGGTCGCACTTGTGGGGAAGAGCAGGCAGAACAGGTGACCCTAGAGTGACCAACAAGGTATTCCATTCCATTCCATTCCATTCCATTCCATTGCATTCCATTCCATTCCATTCCATTCCATATGTCATATTCAGTATAAATCTGAGTGATAACAAGGATTAAGCTCTCTTCTTCAATGACTGGCATCTGCCTTCCATCCCAATCCATGTGTTCCTGAACCCAGTTCCAGAATCCAGCTCCTGAATCTGGTTCCTATCTGCTGCGGAGTCCAGTCCAGGACTTTCCCAGTGCCTGCTCCACAGCATCAGTGGTGACAGTTATGTAATTGCCATCAGGGTGGTTCAGTTTGATACTGGTTTTGTATATATTTGTATATATTTAATTTTATTGTTATTATTTTATTAAAGATCTTTCTGTTTTCTTTTCTAATCGATAAGTCTCTCTCCCTTATTTCTTTTCTACTCCCCTTTGGGAAGGGAGAGATGTTAACAGAGAACATCTGTCTAGTGACCATCCCATCCCTAACCCTTGACAGGAGTGAAGGAAGGAGAACAGGACAGCACTGTGCAGGGAGCACAGGGAGACCAAAATGTCCATTACAGGGTTGTGAAGCTGCCTGCCTACTGGGTGAACTCTTCTTAGGTGCGGTGATCCCTAAGGCTCTGTGGAGAAATGTGTTTGCATATATGAAAATGATTTGGTTTTCTGGTGTTTTGTATGCTTATACCTGAAGCTTGAGTACAATGCAGATACTCTTCAGATCACAAAAGGCTTGTCCTTATATTTGACAACTGGGAGTATGTAATCACCTCTCATGTTACCTCCTCATAAACAAATATTAAATACTTTGGGGCAAGTCAGATTTACATCCAAGGACCAAATCCCTGGAATGGAGCACTGGTTATTCTGTTTTTATCTCCAACAGAAGAGATTTCTGGTTTGGTTTGCAACAATAAGAGAGGGACAAAAAGGTTTTCTTGTCTCTTATTCAAACAAACATCAGTATGTCTGAAAGGTGCTATAAATCAGGTGTGTTTAAAGCCAGGCCCTGCAGATTAAGCTATAGCAGCTGAAATCTATTTAGAAACTCTGTTGAAACTCAAAAGCCATGTGAGTGTGCAAAAGCCTGCCTATAATCTTGGAGGCATTATTTCATTTGAACAGTGTCAGAGTGCTTTGGGGTGTGTGTTGCTACTCAGCACTGCCACCTGAGCATGCGCTTATGGACCTTTGTGGGCAGGGCTTTCTAAAGCATCCAGCCTTGGTCTAACCTTCCTCACATAGCAACTGATGGTACAATTTGTATGGATGCCAGTGAATGAAGAGCTTAATCCTAGTGCTGTAGAAAATCCTATATAGAGGGGTATTGTCACAATGGGAAAGCATTGTCACTGTCACATTAGATTGTCTGATTGTTAACCATTCATAAGGGAAGACTGAACCAAGTACTCAGACATGATAGGACTGAGTGGAGAGAGAGATCTGAAATCCCTGCACAGTAAATGCAAGAGCCAGCACAGTGTTGTGAACGGAAGACCTCTGACTAAAGGTATTCACTGTCAAGTAATAGCATAAAATATTGTGGTGTTTGGAGTATGGCATAATGAGATGCTAACAATACATTAACAAGCTACTTGAACACATCCTAACTTTAAACTCTGTGATGGTGTCATTGGACTTAAATGGTCTCATGACGACACTGGGTTTTTCTTGAATTACGACCTCTGTAAACAGCAGAGCTAGCAAAACCAAGGACAGTGCTATCACCTTCTGTTAATTTTAGCTGCCGTTTCTTTGAGATTTCACAATGAGAGACATTTTATTTATATTAATCATCCGTGGCTGTGGCTGAAAATTTGATTTGATTTGAACGAAGAGTTCTTTAGATCAATCCAAACTCACTGGTGCTGCAGTCTTAGTATTACTATTGGGATCAGTCCAGGCATTCCATGTGCCTGTATTTCAAAGTATCTTGCCTTTAATACCAGACAAGGGTCTTCTGTGAATAAAGCCACAGTGTTAATCTATTCCTTAGCTTTTCAAATAAGGGCTTGTTAGGAGATAAGAAGGCAGCCTCTTGCAATGTGAATCCTGACTTGGAGACCTCAGTTCCCTTGAAGTCAATGAACGAGGTCAAAAGCAAAACTTCTAGGCTCTCCTACAGTCCTCATTAGAGTAGCACAGGCATTGCAAGCCTCCATGGATACAGGCCAGGCAGAGCAGTTGCCTCAGTGGCTGCAGCCCTTACTCTGTCCAGCTCTACCTTCTCCTGCAAATCTGTAGCTTCTGTTCACCTGCCTGCACACACTGGCAGTGTTTATGTCAAATCCAACACTGGTACAGTGATCCAAAGTAATGTCTCTTCTATAACTAGAGAGACATGACTTTGTAGTTGTCTGTTTCCTCTGTGGAATATGGCTGAAGCTCACCATGATATGTCTTCAGCATCAACAGAAAGAAAGCTACTGTTATCCCTGGAAGACATGTAAACCCATTTCTCCTTATTCAAGGGTAGTGTGATATCCTCCATCTTGCTGACCTGAAAAAGAGCAAGAAGGTTGTCAACATGTCCCACCTCTAGCTTTGGGAAAGATTTCCAGGCAGCATAGTATGGGAAAGGAAGAAGGGTGAGAGGGATGGGGCAGGTAGCAGTGGGGCTCGCTGCCTGCCCTCCTCTCTCTGCAAGCCCTATCAGGGAGCATGAGCATGAATCAGTGTCCTCAATGTCAAAGGCCAGTGAGTGAGTAGGTTGGGAACTGCTGATCTGCAATTCCTACTGGGATCTGACCTAAGTGCAAAGAGCTGCGTGGTTTGGCTGACAAAATTACACTAACATCCCTTGCAAACAAATCTTAATATAAGTCAGCTGGGGTTTATTCCTTCCTCTCTCCCTCTCAACAACATCCTCTGTAATATCTAAATAACTCTGTGTTAGTCTCAGTTCAGTTTCAGGAACTCTGCTGAAGGGAGATCAATGTCACTATCTCTGCTGGAGGATGCCAACAGCTAATTACAACAGCGGGTCCTTTGAGCTGTCTGGAAGCAGCCATGACCAGACCAGCCCCTCAGCCGCTGGTGTGGCTGCCAAAGCATATGGAAGAAAAGGCAAAAATGCTGAAGTAGCAGGGGTGAGGAAAAAAAGGAGTGATGGACAGGAGAGGGAAGAGCAAGGAGGGGCAGGTGGCACTGAGCAGTGCCTGAGGCTGGAGCAGGACTGCTCAGCTGCCTGTGGAAAGCCCACGGTGGGACAGTTTTCCTGACAGGTGTTGCAGCCTGGAGGGAGAACCCAGAGGAGGGGAAAAGTGTGAACAGGAAAGAGCTGCAGAGAGAAACTGCTGTGTTCTCACCACCTCGTGCCACTACAAGGGGTGGGGTGGCGGTGTAAGATCTTGGTTTGTTTGTCTTTGTTTCTCACTACCTGAGTCTATTTTACCTGGCAAATTAATTTTCCCTCCAAGTTAAGTCTGTTTGCCCATCACAGTAATTGGTAAGCAATCTTCTTGTCCTCTGCCCATGAGGTTTCTCATCCTATATTCTCCTCTTGTCCTGAGAAGGGGAGTAATTGAGAGGCTGGATGGAAATTTGGCCCTTGGCAAAGGTTAACCCACCACAATGTTCTGCCAAGCAAGCATCTTTAACTCTCTAAATAAATATCTCTGTCATTCTTCGGGGCTTTATTAGGATACTATAAAAATCTGATTTCGAATTTTAAGTAGCAGTAGATAAAAATTATCTCAACCAACCAAAAAAAAAGAATCTGAATCATTATACAAGGCCTAGAGGGTAAAGTTCGCTCCTCAGCTGTGTGAGTGAAGTTAGAGCAGCTGACCTCAGTCACCTGGTCTGACCTTTGAAACCAAAACTTTTGACCAGTGGCTGCACTGAAAAGTATGCATAAAGACTGCCTAGGTCTTCAGGAGAAAAAAAGTTTGTTGTTATTGATTTATGTGAAACTCGTCTTCACTTAGAGAAGTGCTTAGGGATTCTATAAATGACGGGACTACAAAGGGAAAATATGGTCCCTTTTCCCAAACAGTCCATGACCACAGGCAGCAGTTCCCAAATTATTCTGGTCATCCATTCTCAGGAATATATGCATGAGATATATCTCCCTCTGTGAAATCTCCCTCAACACTCCTAACATCTGGGAAATGACCCTTGAGTAGCTGATTCATGGCTTAGGTGTTACCAGTTCTTTCTTTCTTTTTTTTTTTTTTTTTTAAAGAAAAAGATCCCTTCTTCTAGGTGTTCTTATAAGAATTTGACTAACAAGAAAAATGCCCTGAAATCAGAAGAGATTTTTAAGTACATATACTGTCTTTTTACAATGCAGGGTTAGGCACAAAGCAAATGGTGACTTTTTAAAGGCATACTTGCTTAGAGCAATTAATTTTTGCCCTTCCCCCATCTGGATATGCCTTTGAGGCTATGTCCTGGTTAGAGGGCAAGCTCTGTACTTTTATCTGTGCTAGAGAACAACAGGCAGACATTGTAATGACAGTGTTACAGGAGGCCTGTAAATAGATCTTGATTCAGGCAGTGATGCATGTCTAAATGCAGGCTCTGTGGTCTCTCCCATTTACCCTTTAGCTGCGTTGCAGTGTGTCCTTTTGCAATGTCAATTATAGTCTCTCAGAGCTTGCAGGTGGAAGTAGAAGCAGTATGTAATCCTAGCAGGAGGTGTGGGTTTTCTGCCAGGTGCCTGTCTGTATAGTCACCTACAAGTCTGCTATCTTATTCTTTAGTAGCATGTAACCCTTTGAAATACCAATTTTCAACTTGCACATGTACACACAGATCTAGTGACAGCCCCTATCAAAGTGTAAATTAGAAGAGGTACAAAGTTTCTTGACAGCTGATGGCAATAATATACTATTTCAATGAAGAGAGAGTTCAAATGGGACTGTTACACATTGCTCAGCAAACCCTCTTTAAGCACAATGATAATAGAAACATTTTCACTGGGAGACAGAAAAGACCAAGAACTGCTGTAAATTGCAGTTATGTAAAGGAATAGCAGTAGGACATTTCTGTCTTCTTATGATGCTGGAAAATAGGAACTTATTCTGGTCTCAATCACAGCTCAAGTTTCTAATCTCTTTCATCTCATTACCCTTGCTGAGCAAAAGATAAAGCAATTTCAAATTTCAAAACAGATCGCCTGCTGTCAGACTGCGGTAATGCCTTCTGAAATATAAAGTGGAACATGTTTTAAGTGGGTCACTCTTTGTCTTCAGGATTTGCTTGCCTTCAAATGTGAAGTTGGGCACCTGTCCCAACCCTCTGGTGTTAAAAAAAAGCTTGAATGCATGTGGAGAAGCTTTTGCATCTGTCTGAGAAGATGAAATCAGAGTGGGATGTCAAAACTTTTCTTTAGTTTTATAGTTACATTTGGAAACCATCACAGCATGTGAAAAGGTCTCTTTGTGTTCAGATTTCAGTCCTTTCAACAATGCTGTAATGGAGTTGAGAATCTCTATGAAAGCATGGTAAGATGTCTTTTAAAACTGGCATGACTGCTGGATGTCAGCAAGAAATACAGTTGCAGTTAGATACTCAGTCTTGTAGTGCCATTTTTTTTTTCTGTTGAGAAGGAGTATTTCATGACACCACATCACGAACAGGCATTAGTATGTTTTTAAGGTGGTAGAGAACTGACTACTTTTATTCTGATTATTAATAGTAATTCAACTTATTCTTCATTATAGTATTAGCCTTTCTTACTTCCAGCTTTGTTCCTATGCAGAAGAGACATTTCTGGATATGAGAAATTTAGAATACCATATACATAGCTTGTAAAGTGTAGTACTCCCACTACATTGCCTTTGTTCAAACTTCAAACCCACAAAGTACTTTCATGTCCTCCATAAAAGGGCATTAGTATAAAAACAGTTTTAAGGTCAGTCTGCCCTTGCCAAAATTATTTTTAAAATGTGTGGTTTTTTCTTTCAGTGAACACTAAAATGTATTGGAGATAGTTCTAAACTGAACCAAACAGAGCCTCAACCTTCGTTATTGTCCTGGTTTGAGAGAGAACAGAACTAATTCTGTTCAGTAATTTTACTTTTCAGCTCAGTTCTTCAAATTAACTGCGCTTTCTGAAGACAGCAGCCTGTTCTCATAGACAGTGTCCGCTTCTAGCAGGGATAACACCTCATGTTTAGAGTTACTACCAAGGATTGGTGTGCAGACCAAGGCCACTGCTGGATCTTGTGTACCACA